>QFEY01000284.1:0-27886 GCA_003316435.1 Russula virescens
GAAACCTGCTTGAAACCAGGTCAAGTATATCAAGAGATTATCAAGTCAACCCCAAGGGGGGGGGTATAATCATGATGTGAGAGCATCGAATGTGTCCTCAAGGTCGGTGCGGCCCTCCTTAACACAGAGCGCAGGGTGCGGGTATTCTGGCCCTTCTTTGTCTAACAGAGTAGACAGTGCCGCCTTAATGAGCGTGGTAGTAATGGGGCAAGTGTTTTACTATACTACTCACCTTTCCTTCCCCGTGCTCTCTCAATAGTTGCTCCTTTTCCTCTCTACTATTGCTCACACTCAGCAAGTAAGCGATGGTCGGCTTCGAGTCACTCGATTGTCGGGTTCATGGAGACGCGTCTTGAGCTGTAGTCGCGTTACTTCTGCGGCGGCCAGCTTGCGCTCAAGGGGCTGTCTGACAAAGCGCCGTATTTAGGACATAAGCTCGCAGTTGCCGTTGCAGTGGTGTGATCTGTGAGGTTTCTGAGCAACGCTGATGAGCCATGAAAGGGACGAACCAAACTCCAACCTGAACTCTCCCGCTAACACGTCGAATTTTGTGGCCATTCTAATGGTGTGGAGGAAGTGTTGTCAAGTGAGTTGGTTGTAGCTTGAGCAACTTGAGGTAGATGGTAGAGGTTGACTAGGCAATGTACAGTAGTTGTACAGTAGCTGAGGTGAGCCGATCCTAATTGACGCTCGTCGTATATTTCGGCATCTCTTCGCCGCCTATCACTAGACCGTACATCCAACTCGTCTGCTATCCTGAGAACCGTCGACAATACTACAACCACCTCTAACAATCGCACCATCGACTCATTGTCATATCCACAATGCAAACAATTAAGCTATGCGGACCCACTACGCCTAGCGACTTCGGTCAGCTCGTCACGCTCTTCATTCTTGCATCTCGCCTGCATTTCACGCCGTTTCTGAGCCTCCCGGAGTCTCCTCGCCGTGCATGGCGCGGACTTCCTCTTTGCCTTCCGCTTTGCATTTCTCGCGTCGAATATGACCTATGCTTTCCATGCAAGCCTGCTGCACCAGTCATCTTCGTTCGCATTTTTTTTTCACCTTGCGCTCCCGAGCGTCGTTTGCAAGTCCTCTAACACGGGGGAGTAATTCATCGGTTTTTGACCCGTCGAACCTGTGGCCTGTCTAAAACTCTTTCTTTGCCTACAGATCTTTGACATTTCCGCCCTGGTCAGCATACCTTGCGCGGTGGGCAAGGTGTAGCTCTTTGGCTGACCCGCTGATCTTCTCATCCAGGCATCAACGTATGCATCAACAGTAAATGAGCCGCTGCATCACTGGCAGACATCCAGTTCACTATGAGTCGCCTTTCGTGCATTTATGGGGAGGATGACGCTTACTCTCCAACGTGCTACTTTTGTGTGGGCATGAAACATCGATGATTATGTCGACGTTTCTTCTGCGAGTTCGAAGGAAGACAGGAGGTTAATCTTGATCTATCCGATCGCGAAACTTGATCGTTTTCCATGATTGACAGTCGCCACCAAGAGCACAGGCATAGATGATCTTATACATGATGCGTGCTGAGAGCGGTAAACGTATCGGCATACAGTATAGCATTAGATTACTATGTCCAAGTTATGGATCAGCAACTAAATCTTGCCGACATATTTCTAGTTATTCAATCTACTATTTATCCACCTTTGGCGAACACGAGCAAGAAAATGTTGCCCTGCGAGAATTCTCCTTCCTCATGGTCGAAGTAAAGCTCAAGAGGCGGATTTCAGAAAATGGCAGGAAGTGCCGAGGATCCAATAACGACTGAAAAGACAGCATAGGTATCATGAAGTGACCAAAACCGTAGCAGAAGGAAGGTGAGTGTGACAAGGTATAAAGAGCATTCCAGTTAGCCAGACACGTCTGGCGACGACGATACCCAACATAACTTGATAAATGTAAATGAGGGATGAAGAGAAAAGACTCCTTCGAATGGACAACTGCCATTATAAAGAACATACATGTATTGCAACGAAATTGGGACTACTACATAAAGGGTAGGCGATAACAATGGACAACGGTGATAAAGAGTATGGCTGTATTACATTCTCGGCTTCACCACATATCTGCCCCAGACCAACCCCACACATCTGGCAAATCACGGCTATAGTGGAGGGTCTTAGTCTGGCTCGATATTGGTCTCGCCAGTTGGGTCGTAGAATGTATAGCGAAAGCGTCCAACTGGAAACTTCTCCCCGATGAGGCTGACAGGCTGACCTGCATCCTCTCGTTCCCAGATGAACGGAGCAAATGTCCTGTCATCGACGCATCTCGTAGGACATATGAACTCCTTCAGCTCGGGTAGTATCTCCAAAGGTGGTTCTCCATCCAGTCTTAGGAAACGAGAGACCGCCCCGACGAGGCCATCGTGAACGCGAAGCGTCTTCACATTTCTAAAGAATCCAAGAAGTTGGCGCCAATGTGTGTGGTCGGCTTGATTGTGCCACTCGGACGATAGTGTATGCTCCCTGTAGTCGAGAGTGAGATCTCCCACATCAGAGAGTAATGGGTGGAGGACATTTAGAATTTGTGTCGCAGAAGAGACCTGCCAGTCCAGGTGTCTGCAAGAAACTGTAAGCTCGAAGTAACTCAACGTGCCCCCCACGGCAGCATCTAAGAACAGAATGACTGCCTTGTGATGGAATGCGAGCTTGACGTGAATAGGCTTGAGTTCTTTTGTGTTCATAAAATTTGCGAGGTGGGGGACAGAAAAGAGGAGTTGGTTGAAGAAATGTACTCTGAATTCCTCAAGGAGAGGCGTGGCCAAGTGAGGGAGAATGGCTTCCAAGAAACTGCTGACACCTATGAAGTCGAACAAGCGGAGGTTGGGATGAACGACATGAATTATGATGGGAGTCTGCAACATTTGCCTCTCGATGTCACGATTGCGAATAGAGGAACGAAAGCTAAGCCGGATTGTGTCCAGGAGTGGCAAACGTGAAAGTAGCTGGAGAAAATTGTTTGGATGAGGATGGCTCGACGGCCGGATCCAGTCAAGTGTGAGCGTGACAAGGCCAACGGCAGTTAAAAGTAAGGGAGAACCTATAGGGGAGGCAAAGTGACTTAACCAGACACAGTGTAGACGTGGTGCTTCGAATGTCGACGGAAGGATAAAATGAGTATTGTGCTTGGCTGGAGGCGCAATATGCAGGTATTCCAGCACCGGAAATTGATCGTCCAGAGCGGGGAGGAGCTTCCTTAGACTCTGAGCTGTTAGATCAAGGAAGATGAATCGCACACGATCGCGGTGTCGGAGCGCAAGCTTTATTCCCTCTTCATCTTCTTCGGTGAGGTCACAATTTGGTTGATTGAAACCAATAACGAGAGGAAAGGGAGGCGAATGTGCGAGCATGTCCGCCACGGGGGTACCATGTTGATGAACAAGGCAAAGATGGAGGTGAGAGGCAGACCTCAGTATGAGGTGTCGCCATCTCCGACAAACTTGCACCAACTTGTTCCACCAGCTTTGGTTGGTCCAGTTCCAGAAAGTCTCTCCTGATTCACTAGTTTCGAGAAGACTTGGCCGGAAAAGATAGAATATGTGGAGAAGCGAATCTTCATCGAGGTCTTGGATAGTCGTACCGGGTGATTTGATGATTCTGCGATGGGTTTATTCACGAATCAGTGGCCATAGTCGAAGAGGAAGACGCACCTCGGGAGTTGGGCCTCACGACTACTATTAGATGCACTTCGTGGAGAACAAGTGGACACGCTATGCGGTCTGCTCAACTTGCTAAAAATCTGATAGAACAGTACCAAGTAAAGGGGCGGTACGTACCTCTCATTCCGGGACTCAGGACTACGTGGGCGTCGGCGAATCCTCCCAATAAGCGGAAGACAGTTTGCAGGAGACAAACAGTGTGGCATGACAGAGAGGCGGTTGTAAGAGAGACTTTAGGGATGATATCGAGTACTACGCAGTAGGCAGAGCGTGTTTTCTCGCCGCGCCTATAGTCATGTTACTCAAGCGCTCTCATCGCGCTGCCAGTACTGTATCCCGGATCACCCGTAAAGAAAGCAATTGCCAGTACTACTGTAGTGCGTGCGATAGAATAAATACATGTTTGCCCATCCTTTAATCTCGGCTCCGCCTCCCATCGTCTTGCCTCACTCCCCAGCGCTGCCCATCTCCCGCTCTCGCTTCCACATATCATACCACTTAAGCGTGACGCTCGCGAAGAAGCACGGTATACTCTACTCAATCTCCACCCAACTCTGCATCAGCCGTGGCACTCCCTCGCCTTGTGCAACCAGTTGCGTCCGTGTTGCCGTCCTTGCGAGCGTCCTGGGGTGCGGACTGAAACACAAACGCCGCGCCGAGGTCGTACTGAGAAGTGACCCGTATTTGTCCATTATCGCAAAATGCGACTTTAATTCCCAGGATTCCCGATAGCACTTCGCGGAATTCGGCCATCTTGGCAGTGAATGCTTGTCTGGGGCGAAGCATTCGCTTCTCTTTCTGATGCAGCTCTTCTTCGAGCTGCGTCTTTTCCTAGCACAGCTTGCATGCGGTACGAGCTCGGTTGTTGGGCCAGCGCCACAAGTATGATACTGGCGGTGTGAGTGGCGTCGGAGGAAAAGGTAGTGCTGTGTGCGCTGGATGTCTCGAGAGCAGAGGCGCTGTAGCAGCGCTGCGTTCTCCGCTTTCAGCCTATCGAGCGCCGACTGACGCAGGTCCGCCCAGTCATGAGCGGGATTCGCGCTGTGACAGCACGCACACACCGGGCGGGATGTGTCGACCTGTGCCAATCTCGCCGCGAAGCTCGAAGAGGGTCTGCTCTAGTTCTTCGATCTTCTCTCCTTCTGCACTGTTTCCTCTTTCTCTTCCAGCGCTAAAGAGAAGAGGGTTGGGGAATATATGTCAGTCTCTAAAGGGTGAAGGAAGAAGACGACGTCGTGACATACCCCGGCTCACTTCTTGAAATGGCTCCTTCTCCTTAGCTAGTTCCTCACGCAAGGCTTGCAAACCCGAGCGTTGGTTGAGCGCAGGCCGGTTGGCAAGTTCTTGGACTTCCGTTTCGAGAGCGCGTATATGCGCCTTGTAATCGCTCACCAAACTTGAGCTTGAGGTCTTGATGTAGTGCTCTTTGGCCTGGTCTGCATGACCTACTCCCTGCATAGCTTCTTTCGCTTGCCTAGCGCGCCTATTCGTGAGAGATGGATCAACTTTGGGCAAAGCGCGAGATGATCAAGAGACAAACCCACGTCGAGCGCTTGCGGGAACCCAACTTCCCTTAGAACAAGCGCGGCCATGCGCTCAGCTCTGGTCGCGCGTTCCTCTTCAGTACAAGTGGCCTGGAGGAAGGCCTCGGCAGTCGCCCGGGCACCCACCTCGCGCGCCTGTACGTCAGTGAGCTCCGCTTCACGCTAGCGCAGGGTCGCGGGGTCAGCACTGTGTTCTTCAACAAAATGCGCGTGCTCCAGGCATAGTGTCAACAAGCTTTGAGTGATCGAGCGGGCTGGCTGAGGGTGTTTCGGGCGCTCCGTTCTCCGCCCTAATCGTACCCGTAAAAGTTAGCAATAAGAATGTAGCGAAACTGATAGGAGACACACCATGCTTCGCGCTCTGCACGCAGCCTCTACTTCCACCTCGAGGTGAACGACAATCTCGCGTAGCTCATCCGCAGAAGCCGCCTGGTGTTCGAGAGCACAGTTCTCTTCGCGAAGCACTTCGATGGTTGTATGGAGTTCGCGTAGGGCGTTAAGCTCAACCACCGCGCGCGCATGAGCCGCCTCGAACTGGCGTGTGTGCTCCACCTGGCGGGTAAGCTCGGTGTACAATACAAGTCAGCTCGCCTCTTCCGCTTCGTGCCGCGAGATGTCGGCCTGTGTGGATTACAGGCGAATCACCTCCGCGCCGTGGGCTGTGGCAACTCAGTGATGAGGGATTCGACATGGCTTTCACACGCAGCTAGCTCTGCAGCTTGTGCGGCGAGTTTTTGGGATGTGGTTTGTGAGAGCGCGTCGAATCGTCCTGGGGGTCGGGATGGTCCTCCTAGAGGGTGCTTAACGCAGAGCACAGGGTGCGGATGTCTTGGTCTGCCTTTGTCTAATAGAGTAGAACAGAATGAGCGTGGCAATAGTGGGAGGAATACCTTTGCTAACCAGTTTTTCTTCCTTTTGTTAGGCGCTCCTTTTCCTCTCTCTCTTCTTGCTCGCACTCGGCGATTGAACGACGATCAGCTTCGAGTCGCTCAATCCTTGTCGCGTTCGCGGAGACGGGTTTCAAGTCATAGTCGGGTTACCTCTGCAGCGGCAAGCTTGCACCCAAGGGCCTCTGAGAAAGAGTCGTATTTAGCGCATGAATCTGCTGTTGCCACTTTTCAGTGGGGAACTATGGGCTTGTAACGACGCGCGGACGTGAGGAGTTAGTACCAGATAATGAAAGCGAAATGTACTTACCACACTGGAGCGCAGCTGCAAGCGAGTTACGTCTGTAGTTGCTATTGCAGGGGAAGGGCTATTAGTTGGCGTTCCTTCGCCTGAGTGACAAAGGTGTTTCGGCGTGACGTCCTTACGCGGTCACATGTCACGACCATGTCACTAACACAAAAAAACACCAGGTACGGATACGCATGTCCTACCGTGCGCTCACGAGCCACGATGATGTTCAATGCCTGGCAGCGGACTGGGGGTGGTCACTTCATTGGTCGGCCCATATCGATTGAATGCATCGCGTGATTCCGACAATCAGTCACTACCACTTCCCGAAATGTCCCGCCATCCCATCCGTTCAGAGCCATGCGTAAGAGCCGCTTAGCCCGCAAATACTTTGCAGACGAATGCCTCGCCGCCGCCCCGAGAATGAAGCCACTGGTGCTTCGCCCTTGCCCTTGCATCACCCATCTGCGCGTATTGTTCCCCGTTCACCACATCGTCCACTGCCCTCGTTCACAGCATCGCACCCAGTACACTGCATCTCTTCACCCTTGGGCTATCCCCCCGAACTTGCCAGCCAGCGTGGTCTTTGAATCTACGCTACAACGGACAGGACAGCATAGATTTATGAGGTGACAGGAACCGTAGTACAAAGGAGGTGAGTGTGGGGAGGTAAAAAGAGCATTACAATTAGCAAGATAGGTCATATCGGGATGCAATAACAATACCTCATATAATATGAACGGGGGAGTGAAAAGAATCGACTCCTTTGAACGGACAGTTGCCATTATGATCTCCATCTAATGAACTTGAACGTCTACGCAAGACAGGCAATGGCGAGGGATGAATTGTAATAGCAGGGATATATTTCTGGTTTCGCCCTTTGTCTGGGCCTGGCTACCCGCCGTGTGTGGCATATTGCGGCTATTGTGGAAGGTGTTATTCCGGCCCAATATTGACCTGGCCAGTTGAGGAAGTGAACACGTAGCGAGCGCGACCGGCAGGAAACATCTCCCCAATGAGGTTGACAGGTTGACCCGCAACATCACGTTCATGGATGAACGGTGCAAAGGTCTTGTCGTTGACGCATCTCGTAGGACATATGAGCTCCTTCAGCTCAGGTAGCATCTCTAGAGGTGATTCTCCATCCAATCTTAGAGAACGGGAGACCTCCCCAACGAGGCCATTATGAATGCGAAGCGTCTTCACATTTCTAAATGATCTAAGAAGTTCGCGCCACTGAGCCCGGTCGGCTTGATTGTTCCACTCTGACGATAATGTGTGTTCCCTGTATCCAAGAGTGAGATCCACCACCCCCGAGAATACTGGGCGGAGGACATTGGAAATTTGTGTCGCAGATGAGACCTGCGAGTTGAAGTGTCGGCAGGGAACCGTAACTTCGAAGTAGTTCAAACCGGTCTTTTTGCCGGTGTCCATGAATAGGGAAGCTGCCTCGTGATGGAACATGAACTCGGCATGACTAAACCTGAGTTCCTTTGCTGATATTATAAAATGCGGGAGGTGTGGGACCGAAAAGTGGAGTTGATTAAAGAGTTGTAGTATGAGCGTCTTAAGGAGAGGGGCAGCCATGTGAGAGAGAATAGCTTCCAAGAAACCACTGGCACCGACAAAGGAAAAAAAGTGGAGGTTAGGATGAACGACGTGTATCGCCTGTGACATCTGACTCTCAATGTCACGATTGGGAACAGAGGAACGAAAGCTAATATAGATTCTCTCTAGGTGCGGCAAGAGTGAAAGTAGCTGGAGAAAATTGCTTGGATCAGGATAAGTAGATGGGTGGATCCAGTCAAGCGAGAGCATGACAAGGCCTATGGCAGTTGAAAGTAAGGGAGAGCCTATCGGGGAGGCAAAGTGACACAACTCGAGGTAGCGTAGATATGGTGCCTTGAATGTCGGGGGAAGTGCCAAATGAGTATCGTGCTTGGCTGGGTGCGCAATATACAGGTATTCAAGTGCCGGAAATTCGTCGTCCAGAGCAGGGAGGAGCTTTCTTAAACTCGGAACAGTTAGATTAAGAAAGATGAATCGTACACGATCGCGGTGTCGGAGTGTAAGCATGATCCCCTCTTCATCTTCTGCGGCGAGGTCATGATGTGGACAATTGTAACCAATGACGAGAGGAAGGGGAGGAGAATGGGCAATCATGTCTGCAACGAGGGTACCAGGTTTACAAACGAGGCAAAGACGGAGGTAAGAGGCAGACCCGAATATGAGGTGTCGCCATCTCCGACAAACTTGTGCCAACTTGTACCACCAGCGTTGAGGGGCCCAGTACCATTGAATAATTCCGAGACCATCCTCTTCGAACAGAGTCGGCCGAAAAAGATCGAATATGTGGAGAAGCGAATCATCGTCGAGGCCGTGGATAGTTGTATTGTATGATTTCATAAGTCTGGAACGAGTTTGTCCACGCGTCGATGAACATAGCTGAAGAGGAAGACATACCTCTGGGATTGGGATACACAACTACTAGTACGCGCACTTAGTGGAGTGCAGATAGACACGGCATGAGGTGTGTTTATAATCTTAGAAGATCAAGCGAAGGGGCGGTACGAACCTCTCATTCCGGGACTCCCGATTATGTGGCTGTCGGCCGAAGTTCCCAATAAGTGGGAGGCAGTTCGCAGGAGACAGACAGTGCGGCATATAATGGAGAGAAGGTGGTTTTAGGACAGACGTTACGGGTGATGCTGCAGGTGCACAAGGACTAGAACGTGTTTCTCGCCTCAGTCCAGCGATCGGCCACGCCTACTATCAGGTGACTCAAGCGCTTCGCTGAGCGCTCTCGATGCCCTGACAGTCTCTCGGATCACCCATAATGAAGGCAACTGCTAATGTGTGCTACAGGATAGCTACATTTCCGCTCCTCCACACTCTACTCCCTGCCCGGCATCGCCCTACGTTACTCACCAGTGCTGCCCATTTCCTGCTCTCGCTTCCACTTGCATTCGAGAGTGACGCTCGGCAAGAAGCACGGTATGCTCTGCTCGATCTCCACATCTACTGCGGCACTTCCGTGACGCAGGTTGAAAGATAAACGCGGTGCCAAGATCATACTGCAACTTGACCCGGACCTGGCCACCTTGATTCCCAGTATCGCCTCCCGGAAATCGGCTGTCTTGGCAGCGAACATCCGTCTGAGTCGCAGCACCCTCTTCTCCTTTGACGCAGCTCTTCTTCTAGCTACGCCATTTCCTAACAGACCACCACCCAGCTCGCACGCAGCACGAACCAACTCGTGCTGCTGGATCTACAAGCATCGGGGATGTGACAGGCGTCGGACGACGAGGTGGCGTTGTGTACGGCGGATGCTTCAAGAGCCGAGAGGCACCGCGTTCTCTTATTTGGGCCTATCGAGCGCGGCCTGATGTAGGTCCGCCTCGTCCTGAGAGGGGTTCGCACTCAGAGGGCGTACATGCATGCCGGACGGAATGTGTCGCCCTGCACCGATCTCTCTGGGAGGCTCAAAGAGGGTCTGCTGAAGTTCTTTGTCCTTCTTTCCGTCCTTCTGACGCTAAGCAGAAAGGGAACAGACGTCATTTTCCAAAGGGTGAAGGAATGATAAGATAATGCCATGACGTACCTCAGCGCTCTTCTTAAAGCACCTACATCTCGTCGACTAGTTCCTCATGCAAAGTTTGCAAGCCTGCACCCTGGTCAA
Source organism: Russula virescens (assembly GCA_003316435.1). Lineage (NCBI taxonomy): Eukaryota > Fungi > Basidiomycota > Agaricomycetes > Russulales > Russulaceae > Russula > Russula virescens. The sequence continues at coordinate 10,082 of QFEY01000284.1, forward strand.
GCACGCGCCGCTTGGCAAGTGCTCGGATGGCGGGTTCGAGGGCGCGTATATGCGCCTTGTACTCGCCCAATAGAACTCCTAAGTCGTTGATGTGCTGCTCTTTTGTCTGAGATACGTAAGCTGCGCTCTGTGCGGCTTCTTCGCCTGCACAGCTAGCCTATTCATGAGAAATAGATCAGCGTCCCAGAAGGGATAGGACACGGGTCAGTTAGGGGACGAACGCACGTCGAGTATCTGCAGGAACCCAACTTCCCGCTGAACAAGCACAGCCATGCGCTCAGCCCTGGTCGCGCGGTTCCTCCGCAGCGTGAGTGGCCTGGAGGAGGGCATCAGCAGTTGTGAGGGCATCCACCTCGGGCGCCTGTATGTCAGCGAGCTCTGCCTCATGGCGGCGCTGGGTCGTGCAGTCTGTACTATGTTTTTTGAGACATTGTGCGTGGTACGGGCGTAGTGCCAACAAGCTTTGAGTCATCGAGATGGGTGTCATGGGGGTGTTTCGGACGCTCCGTTCCCCGAATCCATCGTACCTGTAAAAGTTAGCAACAAGAATGTAATAAAACTGATAGGAGGCCCACCATGCTTCGCGTTCTGCACACGCAGACTCTACTGCTTCGAGGCAAACGAGAGTCTAGCGTAGCTCATCTGTAGAGGCTGCACGACGCTCGAGGGCCCGATTCTCTTCCCGAAGTACTTCGATGATCGTATGACATTCGCTTATGGCGCTCAGCCCAGCCGTCGCGCGCACATGCACCGCCTCGAGGTAATGTCTGTGCTCCGCCTAGCGGGTAAGCTCGGTGCGCAACACAGGCCGGTTTGCCTCTTCCGCTTCGTGTCGCGAGATGTCGACCTGGGGGTCGAATTTGTATTGTAGGCTCTGGGCTTCCGCGCTATGGGATGTGACAGCTTCATGTGCCCCGCGCAGCTCAGTGGTGAGGGATCCGACTGAGCTTTCACGTGCAGTTAGCTTCACTGCTTGTTCAACGAACTTTTGGGATATAGTATGTAAGAGCGCATCGAACTTGTCCTGGAGGTCTGCGTGGTCCTCCTGAAGGGTGCTTGAAGCAGAGCGCAGGGTGCGGATATCTTGATCTGCCTCTGTCTGATAGAGTAGAACAGCGTCGCATGAATGAGCGCGGCGGTAGTGGGGGGCGATACCTTTTGCTACTCACTTTTTCTTCCTCTCGTTGCTTCACAGACGTTCCTTTTCCTCTCTCTCTTTTTGCTTACGCTCAGTGTGTGTAAACGGGGATCACCTTCGAGTCGATCGATCGTTGAATGACTTGAGTCGCATTCGCGGGAGCCGCATTTCAAGTTGGAGTCGGGTTGCCTCTGCGGCGACAAGCTTTCGCTCAAAGGCCCCCTGAGAAAGAGCTGCATTCAGCGCATATGAGTACGCTGTTGCTTCTTTGTGATGGAGAATTGTGGAACTGTAATGGCGTGCGGGGTGAGGCATTTACATCGTTGTATGGAGCCCCGCCGCTGATGACTCAGCATGTTCCTTAGTAAGTTAGGCCGTTCACGAGCACGCACATCCAACTTGCCCACTGTCACTTGATGAACGTTGAGCGTTGAACACTCATAGACCGCGCTGTTGACACAAGTACTAGTCTGCCGCTACACCTCCGCTCAACTTCTCCGGTGTCCTGCACATACTCCCGACCTTTGCCTGAACGCCCCTGGGGAGAGCGAGGCATTCCTTGATTTCTGACTCGCTGGTCCTATCTCAAACTAAAACCCTGTTTCCTGGAATTGATGACAACACAGAGATGGGATACTCATTGATGTTAGAGATGATACAGAACCAGTGATGGAAGGTCAAATGTTAGGCCAGTATGATTATAAGGTAACTGGAGCCATAACACTGCCATAGCTGAGGGGAGCCGAGCGTGAAGGAATAATAAACATCATAATCAACAATCAGGCCATGTTGAGATGGCGATGACAGTACAACATACTGTATAATATGGAAAATAAAAATGCAGAGATCAGTGGAATCAAACAGACAACTACACTTACAATAGAATATATAAAATTGTCACGAAATTGGAATTCCCCAAAAGTGATGGACGAACATTATAATATGGGGGATAGCTGTGTTACATTCCTCAATTATCCGATCAACCCCCGTGTCTGGCAGATCGTGGGTATGATGGAGGGTCTTAATCTGGCTCGATATACGTGTTGCCAGTTGAGGTGTACAACGTATAGCGAGTGCGTCCAACCGGAAGCGTCTCCCCAACGAGGCTGACAGGCTGACCTGCAACCTCACGTTCCTGGATGAATGGTGCAAATGTCTTGTCATCGACGCATCTCATAGGACATATAAACTCCTTCAGCTTGGGTAGGATCTCCAGAGGTGGTTGTCCATCCAATTTTAGAGAACGAGAGACCTCCCCAACGAGGCCATTGTGAACACGAAGCGTCTTCACATTTCTAAATGACCCCAGAAGTTCACGCCAATGCGTGGGGTCGGTTTGATTGTGCCGCTCCGACGATGATGTATGCTCCCTGTAGTCAAGAGTGAGAACCACCACGTCGGAGAATAATGGGCGGAGGACATTGGAAATTTGGGTTGCAGAAGAGACCTGCCAGTCGAGATGTCTGCAAGAAACGATAAGCTCAAAGTCATCCAACTTGGCTCCTACAGTGGTAAACGAGAACAGGATAACTGCCTCATGATGGAACGCGAACGTGATATGGCTAGACCTCAGTTTTTCTGTGTTCATTATAAAATCTGCGAGGTGGCGGACAGAAAAGCGGAGTTGGTTGAAGAATTGTACTCTGAACGTCTGAAGGAGAGGCGCGGCCATGTGAGGGAGGATGGCTTCCAAGAAACCGCTGACACCCGTGAAGTCGAACAAGCGGAGGTTAGGATGGACGGCATGTATTGTGATCGGAACCTGTGATACTTGATTCTCAATGACACGATTAGGAACAGACGAGCGAAAGCTAATGACGAGAGTCTCCAACTGGGGCAACAGTGAAAGTTGTTGGAGAAATCTGTTTGGGTGAGGATAAGTGGACGGGTAGACCCATTCAAGCGATAGTTGGACAATTCCCGTGGCAGTTGAAAGGAAAGGTGAGCCTATTAAAGAGGCGAAGTGAGCCAACTCAAGGGAGCGTAGATGTGGTGCTTCGAGCGTTGGAGGGAGCGTCAAACAGGCATTGTGCGTGGTGGAAGAATGGATGTGCAGGTATTCCAGTGTCGGGAACTCGTAATCTATGGTAGGGATGAATTTCTGTAAATTTGGCATAGGCATACAAAGGAAGATGCATTGCACACGATTGCGGTGCCCGAGTGCAAGTAATATTTGCTCTTCATCCTCCACAGAGAGATTATGGATACTGACATCATAGTCGATAATGAGCGGAAAGGGTGGAGAATGTGCTAGCATATCCTCCACGGGTGTGCCAGCCGTACAAAGAAGGCGGAGACGCAGGTGAGAAGCTGACCCAAGGATAAGGTATCGCCACCTTTGGCAAACCTGCACCAACTTGTACCACCAATGTTCGCCCAGTAGATTCCACATAGCATTTCCAGATTCATCCGGATCTAAGATATTCGGACGAAAGAGATAAAACACGTGGAGAAGCGAGTCGTTATCCAGGTCATGGATGGTCGTACTTCGCTTTTTTCTGACCCCAGGACAGGTTATTCACAAGTCGATGAACATAGCTGAAGAGGAAGGCGAACCTCCGAAATTGGGATCGAAATCCATGACTACGAGAAGATACCCATCGGAAAGAGGAGATAGACATGCTACGCGGTCCGTTCAAGATTTTCAAATTGTAATAGCACATTACCAAGTGAAGGAACGTACCTCTCGCTATAGGACCCACGCCAACAACGTGGGTGTTAGCGAAGCCTCCAAATAGGTGGAGAGCAGTTTGCAGGAGACAGAAAATGAGGCAGTATGACGGAGAGTCTTTAACGACCCTGTACAGCAACGGGCAACGGAATTCCGGCGTCGGAAACTCGAACTGAACTTACTTCAACACGTGACCTCGGGGTTTTCCGGGAGTGACCCAAGTGGCAGGAAGAGACAGGCAATGACATAACATAACATGAGTACCGTAATACCTCGTGGTTATGACGACTGACGCCTGTTATCAGGTGAAGTCGCTGGCAAGCGCTTCCCTCGTACTCTCAGTCCCCTGCCAGTATCTCGGATTACCGATGAAGAAAGTAATTGCCAATATGCGCGACAGAATAAATGCTAAAAACATATTCGCCCTTCGCCCACCTTAAACCACATTTATTGTCTGCCCTCCTCCCCAGCGTTGTCCACCTCGAGCTCGTGTTTCCGTTTATCGTGGCATTCGAGTGTGACGCTCGCCAAGAAGCACAGTATGCCCCGCCAGGTCTCGACCAAATTCTATATCGACTGCAGTAGCTCCTGTGGCCCTCCCTCGCAACGAGCTGCATTCGCACCCTTCTCGCAATGCCGTCCTTCGCAGAGTCCCGTAGCACAGGCTGAGAGATATATTCGGCGCCGAGATCATGCTACAACGTGACTGGGATCAAGTTACCTTGATTTCCGATATCGCCGAGGGAGCCTCGCGGAATTCGGCTATCTTAGCAACGGACACTCGTCTGAGCCACAGCATCTGCTTCTCCTGATGCAACTCTTCCTCGAGACGTACTCCTCCTGGCAGATCGCCATCCAATTTGCATGAAGAACGAGCTCTGTTGCCATCCTGGACCCACACCATTAGCGGTGTGGCTGGCATCGGAGGCAGAGGCGGCACTGCGTAAGTTGGAGGCTGCGAGGGCAGAGGCACCACAGCAGCGCTGCGTTCTCCTCTTTTAGCATATCGAGCGCAGCCTGATGTTGATCTACCCAGTCCTCGGTTCGTGCTGAAAAAAATTACGCGCATACCAGGCGGGACGTATCGCCCTGTGCCGACCCGCCCCTGATACTCGAAGACGGTCTGCTTGAGTCCTTTGTCCTCTCTCCAACATTCTGCGCTACCTCCTCTATCTCTTATAGAGCTAAGAATAAAGAGAAGATTGGTGGGTATACGCTAGTTTCTAGGGCGTGGATGAGCGAGAAGATGATGACATGACGTACCTCGCCGCGCTTCTTGGAGTACCTGCTTCTCGTTGGGTAATTCCCCACGCAAAGATAAGCAAGTCTGAGCCCTGGTTGAGCGCAGGCTGCTTAACAAGTTCTTGTTCTGTTTCAAGTGCGCGCGTGTGCCTTGTACTCGCTCACTACATCGAGGTCCCCGATGTGCTGCTCTTTGGCCTCGTCTACGTGACCTACTCCCTGCGTAGTTTCTTCGCTGGCATAGCTAGCCTATTCCTCAAAATAGATCAGCATCCCAGAGGGTAAAGGTAAAAGGACGAGAGATGACCAAGAGACAAACGTAAGTTGAGTGCCCACAGGAATCCAACTTCCCTTTGAGAAAGCGCAGCTGTGCTCCTAGCCCTCGTCGCGTGTTCCTCAGCAGCATGAGTGGCCTTGAGGACTCAGCAGTTGCCCGGGCATCCACCTCGCGTGTCGGTACGTCAGCGAGCTCCGCCTCACGCCGGCACAGGTTCGCGCGGTCAGCACCATCTTCTTCAAGAAGATGCGCGTGCTCTACGCGTATTGTCGACAAGCTTTGAGTGATCGAGATGGGTGAGTGAAGGGTATCTCAGGCACTGGGTTCCTCGCCCTAATTGTTCCGTAAAAGTCAGCAACAAGAATGTAACAAAACTGATAGGAGACACACCATGCCTCGCACTCTGCACGCGCAACCTCTACTTCTGCATCGAGGCGAGCGAAAGTCTCGCGTAGCTCATCCGCAGAAGCCGCGCGATGCTCGATGGCGCGGTTCTCTTCGCGAAGGACCTCAGTGACCATATGGCGTTCGCGTATGGCGCTCAGTTCAGCCGTCGCACGTGCATGCGCTGCCTCTAGTTGACATGTGTACTCTGTCTAGCAGGTAAGCTCAGTGCACAGCACAGACCAGTTCGCCTCTTCTGCTTCGTGCCGCGAGATGTCGGCCTGCATGTCGGCCTGAAAGTCGAGTGCGGATTGTAGGTGATGTATTTCTGCGTTGTGCACCATAGCAGCTTTGTGTGCCTCTCGCGGCTCGGCGGTGAGGAATTCTACTTGCCTTTCACACGCAGTTAGCTCCGCCGTTTGTGAGGTGAGCTCTTGTGATGTGGTATGTGAGAGCGCATCGAACTTGTCCTGGGTGTCGGCGTGGTCCTCCCAGAGGGTGCTTAATGCAGAGCTCACAGTGCGAATGTCTTGGTCTGCCTTTGTCTAATAGGAGTATAACAGTGTCACCTGAATGAGCGCGGCGGTAGTGGGGGCGATACCGTTTGTTACTCACTTTTTCTTCCTCTCGTTGTTTCGGCAAATGTCCCTTTTCCTCTCTCCTGGCTCGCGCTGAGCGAGTAAATGGCGATCACCTTCAAGTCGATCGATCATTGATTTGCATTCGCAGGAGACGTATTTCAAGTTGTAGTCGGGTTGCCTCGTTGCGGTGGAGAACTGTGGGTCTGTGATGGCGTATGGGGAGTACCAGACGACCAAAAGTACTAACCATGCTCGAGTTCAGCTGCAGGCTAGTCGCATTTTTTGGTTGTTATTACAGAGGAAGGACTATTAGCTGCGTTCCTTATTCTGGTCTTTGCAGCTTGACGCTTAGGCATCCGCGCTCAGGCACCCTTCGATGACTCAGCGTCTTCCTGGGTTCGAACACAAGTACACAACGTCCAACTTGACATCCTCATCGCACTTTCGAGTCACTTGATGTGTATATTTACAGCACTCATGTGCCATGCTATTGGCCCAAACACTAGTCTGCCACAGCGCCGCCCAACTTCTTTCGCTTCTCCAGCATTCTGCTCGTATTCCCGAGCTTCCGAAGTCGCTTGATAAGCCCTCTAGGGAGAGGGAGAGCGAGGTATTCTTTGTTTCTGACGCTCTAATCCTATCTAAAACCTGTTTCCTGGCATTGGTGGCAGCGCAGAGGTGGAATGCCGGATGATGCGAGAGATACTACAGAATTAGCATTGGAGGGTCAAACCTTCGGTCAGTGATTAATGAGGCAACGGGAGTCGTAACTGAGGGGAGCCGAGTGTGAGAAGGCATATAAAGCACTATAATTAACAAATAGGCCACGTCGAGACGGCGATGGCAGTACAGCATATAATACGAAAAAATAAAAAGGCAAAGCAGAGATGAGATGAGTGGAATCAAGTGGACAACTATCATTACAATCGTAGCATACACATAAATCGTAACGAAATTGAGAGGGCAGGCAATATCTATATTAAGTGGAGTGGCTGTGTTACATTCCCGGATTCGCAATATATCTAGGCCTGACCAACCCCTCGCGGTGGCAGATCGCGGCTATGGTGGAAGACCTTAGTCTGCCTCGATATAGGTGATGCCAGTTGGGGCATAGAACCGATAGCGAAAGCGTCCGGCTGGAAACTTCTCCCCGATGAGGTTGACAGGCTGACCTGCAACCTCACGTTCCCGGATGAATGGTGCAAATGTCTTGTCATCGATGCATCTCGTAGGACATATGAGCTCCTTCAGCTCGGGCAGTATCTCCAGAGGTGATTCTCCGTCCAATTGTAGAGAACGAGAGACCTCCCTAATGAGGCCATTGTGAACACGAAGCATCTTCACCTTTCTAGATGACCCAAGAAGTTCGCGCCACTGCGTGTGGTCGGGTTGGTTGTGGTGCCCTGATGATAATGTATGCTCCCTGTAGTCAAGAGTGAGATCCACCACATTGGAAAATAACAGGCGGAGGACATTGGTAATTTGGGTCGCAGAAGAGACCTGCAAGTCGAGGTGTCTGCAGGAAACGGTAATCTCGAAGATACTCAACTTGGCCCCTTCATTGGCATGCAAGTTCAGGACGACTGCCTCGCGATGAAATGTGAACACAAGGTTAGACCAGACTCTCCCTGTGTTCATCATAAACTTTGCTAGGTGGGGGACAGAAAAGTGAAGTTGGTAGAAGAATTGTGCTGTGAACGCCTCAAGGAGAGGCATAGCTATGTGAGGGAGAATGGCTTCCAAGAAACCGCTGTCACCCACGAATGCAAACAAGCGGAGGTTAGGATGAATGACGTGTATTGTGATCTGAGCCTGCGACATCTGACTCTCAATGTCACGAATGGAAGCAGAGGAATCAAAGCTAAGGAAGATTCTCTCTAGATGCGGCAAGAGGGAAAGTAGCCCGAGAAAATCGTTTGGATGAGGATAAGTCGATGGGTGGATCCAATCAAGTGTAAGCGTGACAAGGCCAATGGCGGTTGAAAATAAGGGAGAGCCTATTGGGGAGGCAAAATGGCTCGACCAGAGGTTGCGTAGACGCGGTGCTTGGAATGTTGGGGGAAGTGCGAGATGAGTATTGTGCTTGGCTGGAGGCGTAATCCGCAGGTATTCCAATACTGGAAATCTATTGTCCAGAGCAGGGAGAAGCTTCTTTAAACTCGGAACAGTTACATCAATGAAGATGAATCGCACACGATCGCGGTGTCGGAGCGCAAGCATTATTCCCTCTTCATCTTCTGCGGTGAGCTCATCATTTGGACGACTGTAACCAATGACGAGAGGAAAGGGAGGGGAATGTGCGAGCATGTTCTCCACTGGTGTGCCAGGCGTACAAACGAGGCAAAGGCGGAGGTGAGAAGCAGAGCCAAGGAAGAGGCACCGCCATCTCCGACAAACTTGCACCAACTTGTACCACCAACGTTGGGGGGCCCAGGACCAGCGAATGATTCCAACATCCTCTTCGAACATCCTCGGCCGAAAAAGATAAAATATGTAGAGAAGTGAATCGTCGTCAAGGTCGTGGATAGGGCACAGAACTCTTCCACATACCACCACCATCCCTAGGAGATCGCGTTGCAGACCTAGGGCCAGTTAGTACCAATCCTCTTCCACAAAGTGCATTCCCAATCGACAAAGATATCCGTTCCTCACCTCCCTCCTCATCACCCCCAACCGCTTCCCAACGAAACACGTTCTACCATGGGAGACAACCCCCATCTTTTTCCCATCCCCGTTAGGAACAATCCCCCTCCTCCACTCGACTCCTTACTTTGTGACATTATCAACCAAACCACCCCACCCAAGACCAATGCACTCTCCGACCCCTTGGACGTCGGCGAGTTCGACGAGGGTCATATCGCTCGGACCCTCATCCTAAGCTCCCAAACCTTCCTCCTGACCATGTCAGAGGACCTCGACGACGAAGACAACCCTATTCCATGCGAAACCTGGCTTCGCCTTATCCTAGCCTACGCCTATGGCATCCAGAAAGCTTTTAGGGCACAACAGGAGCAGTCGGGCACCGACGACATTCGAGATCCCTTCGACGACCTCAGCGGCAACGAACTCCACTCACTCTCACAGTTTTGCATCCTTCTAGACGACATTCGCGGATTCCTCTGGTCCGGGGAAGACGCCCACCAACGACGCATCCACTGCAGCTGATGCGTATGCACCGTCAGCGCGCCGGAACCTGCAGGCGTGATCGAGGACATCCAGTACGCGAACGAACTCGACAGACGGGCGCTCCGTGAGTCCCTGCTCAATGAAACCAACAGGCGAGTATGTCAGGAGGTAGCTGATTGGGCTGCTTCGCAGGAACTCATTATGAAAGAGGGTCTGATCGATCAACTGACCAAAAATACTGACGGACACAAGACATTTGCTGACTTTGCGGGTCTAGACGATCGGCTCCAGGAATGGATCACTAACCAACATAAGGCGGTCGAGGAATACATCCAGGCCCAGGTGACCGGAGCTGCAGTCTCCAACACTATCACGGCGTGGACACAGGCGGAGGTAGACAACCTGCTTACCTACCACAGAACCGACACTCGCAAACAGGCCGAGGCCTCCTTCGACAAAGAAGCATACATCTTCGAGCAAATCTCAAAGTTGCAGAAAGGCACCATTGAACAAGTCGACCACGAGCTCACTGTACTCAAGCAGCGGTACCGCGACGAACATGCGGAGGGACTGCTCGAATACAAGTGCCAGCTCCAAACCCAGTTCCAGAAAGACCAAGCTGATGCACGCGCAGAGCACGACGCTGCATTGGCTAAGATTTGTACTGACATGGACGTTGAACGGAATCAGCTCCGACAATTGCTCTCCCTAGCCCTGAACCCTGATGCTGACATAGGCCCTCCCACGCCGCGCTCTAAGCGCCGGTGCACCATGCCAGGCTGCCAAACACCACAGACCCCGGCAGCCATCAACACGGCCTTTGTCCTCCCCGTTCACCCCGAACGGGAACAAAGCCACCCAGCCACCCTCGAGAAGCAGGACCCCAACAACTTCGACGCCCGAGACCTCCTCCGACACATCGCCGAGCGGACCGAACTCATCCCGATGATGGCATCCACCATCCAACGACTAGAAGCCGCTGCAGTCGAGTCTGCGGAGTACGCCAAGAAGATCCGATCCACCTACGACCACGAATACATGGACTTCTCGACTGACTTCACCCCGGCCCCCCAACCCTCAGCAGAACAGGTCGCAGCCCTCGACGCACAGGAGGCTGCGCTCAATGAGCAGGAAATCATTGCCGAACGGGCCTGGACTTACGTCCGGGACCTACGGTCTGCTAACTTGATCGACACAGACTTCTTTGACCAGAACTATGACAAACCGCGCATTGACTACGAGTCCCACGCCTGCGAGATGATGACGGGGCTAACCAGGACCATGGGACATGCCCCCGGACCAGACGATCAGGACATGGTAGCACGGACATGGACCAGGTGCATTAACGCTGTCAACGAGAGAGACCTATCCCATCTGATCTCCACAGCTTATTCACGCATGACGGGCAGGTCCTTTGAAAAACTGTCGAAGTCGTTTGCGACTGAGTTCCGAGAATTCTACTTGGCACACGCACACAAACACGCTATTGATATATACTCACCATTCTCACCCAAGGACGACGATCACTTCCGCGCGACCACGGGCGCACCATGCTTTGCCCCGATACATCCCACGACGAGGCCGACTCATAACGCGGGCCCGAAGACCAATGCCCCTATGATCCAGAAGCCGATCACCGAGCGTGCGCCGTCCTGGCCCACCATCGAGACGCTCGCACCGCCTGCACCCTCACCGGAAGTTCCAACCTCCGACCCGGAAGAAATCATTGCCTTCGGACCCACTCTGGCAGAAGCCGCTCACAAACCACTCATGTGGACAACGGTGGGCAAGGGTCGTAAGAACAAACAGGCGCGCTCCCCAACCCCAGCCCCAGCACCTGCTCTGACAAAAACCCCAGCACCCGCAAAACCCAGATCGGCTCCGACAGCCACGACCCTGGCAGCACCCCCTTCTCAAGCTGCGAAACCGTCGTATGCCTCTGCCTCTAAGGCAAAGAAACCCCTACCGGCCGAACTGGCACGAAGTGACTTCGTCATCGTACTCGACCCTCGACACCCTAGCTACCCTGACTGGCTCAACCTCAACACACAAGGAATCTACAAGTCAGTGAAGGCGGAGCTGGTGGCGCTTAAGGCACTGCTCGAGCTCGTTTCGTTGCGATGGTCGGACGGGAGGCTTGGACGCCCGCGCAACATGGTATACACCTTCGGAGGTAAGCAGAAATTTTCAGACATGGAAAAGTACACGCACGTCCTGGCTCACCCCTTCGGCGGCCAGGTAGCCAAGGCCGTCCCGTGGGACAGCTTCACCTATGTCATCTTTCACGGAGTCCCATGCAGGGACGAGTTCGACGTTTTTTACAGCCCAAGCAATCTCCTAGCCGAGATCCAGCAGACCCCCGTATGCCGCGGTCGCCGTAATCTGGCTGACCCCAGATGGCTGATGGACGTCGGGGCGGAAGCTACGAAATTCAAGTCCCACAGCAGCGTAGTCTGGGGATTCCATGACGAAGATGGGACAGTGCTCGAGATGATCTTGTGCGCGCCCCTGGCCCTCTTCGGCAAGAGGGTTTGCGCCGAGAAATACCAATCGCGCGTCCTGGTGTGCACATGCTGTCGCAAGATCGGACACGGTGTGGAGAACTGCAAACGTCCCGAAGACCACATCGCATGTGCCCATTGCGGAGGCCCTCACCCCACAGCTTCCCACGCCCTCAACTGTCCCAATGCGGCTAAACACAAGGGTGCTCCCTGCACATGCCCGGTGTCGTGCTTCGTATGCACGAAGAAGGGACGCAAAGTCAACACGAACCACCTGGCGGGCACCTCTGTCTGCCCGTTTGATGCGGCCTCGTGTCAAGCCTCCCTAGCATTGTCGTCCTCGGCATGCATTGACGAAGACCAACCCCAAGATGACACTATTCGTCATGACTGAACGCCCTAATCCCTCCTCCTCCCAACAACGCTCTCTCCACATCTCATCAGTCAACGTTGGTCGGCGACAGGCGATCATGACCACTCTTCTCACCCAATCACAATCCGACATTCTCCTAATCCAGGAAGTCCCATGGCAGCGACTTGTCACGGGGCGTAGCGACACAGATCCAAATGGAACTGTCGTTCGCAGCCCCATTAAGCACCTGGACTGGATTTCCTTTTTCCCCTCCGCCCAAATTGACGAACATCTCCCCCGACCTCGAGTCGGCTTTTACCTACAAAAGGACTTCATTCGCTCTTTTGACCTCTCGATTATTCCTACGTTCCATACCTACACTTCCTTTGGCTTACACATTCGTTCTAAATCGTCCCCATTCGAACTTGTTCTACTTAACTTCTATCATCACGTTTGCGACCATAGGCCGTTCCTTAACCCCTTACGCTCACTTATTGATGACCCACAGGTCCCCACGCTCCTCTGCAGAGACTTCAACACCCACAGCTCTCTATGGTCCCCACACGGACACCGCTCATCTCCCTGGGCGGCGGACCTTATCTCCATCACCGACAACCTCCACCTCACGTCCCTCCTCCCACCTGACAGCATCACATGGCAGAAACACGGGATCGCAGGCTCTTGCATCGACCTCATGTTCGGGAATAGCGCTCTCCTGGACATCGAGAATATCTTTCCGGCTTGCTCCATCTCCTTTCCTCAGTCCCATGGATCTGACCACGCCTCCCTCTCCCTCACCATACCCTTACCCCAACTCCACCACACCCTCCCCTTCGCTCTTACCCCATGGTGCATCCCTCATTCGGAAGACAGGGAACGCTGGGTCAGAGTTTTCAATGCCCTCCTCGATCGATCACTCCTTAGCGATCTGACGGGCGGAGCCGATCACCTGCAGGATGTAATCTCTGACACTAATTTTGCTGTCTGCCCTAGACCCACGACCTCCAAAAAACCCAAAACCCTACGTTGGTGGAACGAGGATTGCCGTGCAGCCGTGCGGCGCCTCACCAATGCTCCACTTTCTCGACAACAGACACTCACACGTGCCCTCCACAAAGCCATCCAGAAGGCCAAGAGAACATACTTCGACGATATGCTGACGCTGGAAGACCACTCACTGTGGGACGTCGCTAAGTGGCAGAAGGGCAGACGAGAAGCCTTCCTCCCTCCCCTCACGCGCCCTGACGGATCACCCACGACTTCTAACCTCGAGGTAGCTGATGTACTAACGACACAGTTTTTCGACAGACACACGATCGAAGCTAACCCGAGATGGGTAACGGAGGCTAGGGCAGAGCGCCCATGGCTTGACATCACGGCCGGAGAGATTAGCGAAGCTCTGACGGAGTCTTCGGCTAAGTCTGCACCAGGCTTGTCGGGGATTACATACCCCATGATCAAATGGATCCATACCCACGACGACTCCATCCTCACTTTACTCTTCAACGCTTGCTTGACCCACAGCTGCCACCCCTGGCTTCACGCGAAAGTCGTCCCAGTTCCCAAGCCTGGTAAGGCCGACTACTCCATTCCTAAGGCATACTGCCCTGTCTCCCTCCTGGAGTGCATGGGCAAGGTGCTGGAGAAAGTCATGGCCAGACAACTGTCCGCCGACGCTGAACGACTCCAGCTGCTGGGACCTTTCCAGTTCGCCCAACCCAAACACTCCTGCGTAGACGCCGCGATTTCACTTCGACATAGGATAGAGGAAGCCCGTCGAGATGGACGCATCTCTTGCGTCATTCTGTTCAACATCTCCGGGTTCTTCGACTCCATGTGCCCCACGATGCTCAACCACACGCTACTACATATGGGATTCGACCGGAATACGAGGGCTTGGGTCACTGACTTGATGACGAGAAGGGAAGTGCGACTGGCGGTTAACGGTGAAGTATTCCCCTCTTTCCACCCGCCGAAGGGATGCCCACAGGGCTCCCCGGTCTCCCCCATCCTCTCCTGCCTGTACACAGCACCACTCCTCGAGCTTGCTCGGAGCTGGGAGCACACTGACCTGAGTATGTACATAGACGATGGTGCCATCTTCTGCACTGGCCCTACCTACGCAAGTGCGAGCGCTGTGGCTCTCACGGGCTTCTCCAAGGCGATGCACTGGCTCTCAGACTTCGGTCTTGAGGCAGACCACGACAAGACAGAGGTGATATTCTTTCCTCCCAAATGCTCTTCACCCCACCACGGAGTTAAACCCACGGTACTCATCGCACACCAGTCGAGCTCCATCCAGACCGCAAGCCCTCAACAGCTTCGAGTTAAGGAGTCGGTCCGCTACCTTGGGGTCTTCTTCACCTCGAGCCTGGACTGGCGACCCCACGTGACCATCATGGCCACGAGGGTCCGGAGTGTCACTAAGAGCTTGTCCGTCCTGGGCTCCTCGGTGCGCGGGCTCGAACTTACTCACTGGCATCGCCTCTTCACTAGCATCATCATACCCACGTTATGCTATGGCTCCCCTGTTTGGTTCAGTAATGTACGACAAACGGGGCTCATGGACGTACTGCAGGTGGCCCAAAACGAGGCGTGCAGGAAGCTGGCGGGCATATTCCGTATGACCCCGGCCAACCTCATGGAGGCTCTACTGAGCATCCCACCCGTCAAAGCGCGTCTTCTGAAGCTGGGCCTCCAAGCCCAGGAGCACGGTCTCACCTTACCTGCTTTCTCTTACATACGATCACCTAATTTACGCTCCCTACGTAGATGCAATCGCTCCCACACACACCCTCTCTACACCCTACCTGGGCCACTTCGCCCAAGCCCCTGGATATACTCTCCACCACCGCATCCAGCCCGCCAGGCCTGGATCTTAGAACATGTTACCTTTTACCGTAAAGACGCCCCGACTAAACTTTCTCTTTCCACACTTAAGTCCCCTATGCTACCCAAACTTCTCATACGTAGCATCCCACACCCCATTCACAAGGCCCCAGTTGGCCTCTACGCAATCGTCTCCAAAAACACTATCATTATCTCCAACTACACCACTGGCCCTTCCATCCGACACTGCTTGCTGCTCGCCCTTCTCCAAGGCTTGCGCAGACTAGACCCGGACCTTCCCACCACTATGATACTTTTCTCGGACTCCGAACTACCCACCTTTGCGACAGACCTATCTAACCCTACGCTACAGACATTATCCCTCGCCTTACGTAATGCATTTGCTGACTCATGTACCGCCTTTTCATGTAGGTGGTTCTCGCCGTCCTGGAAATGGTCCCATTCGTGCTGGCACTTAGACCCCCTCCACACATACTCGTCACACAAACTGCTCTGCCCCACCCCCGATCCTCCCACCCCCTTGGCAACCCACCTCGCCACCTGGGCCAGCCTACGGCCGGCCCTAGAGGAGGACGACCCACGTTGACACTACCCAGTTTTTTCCAACCCACCCACCGTCGACCTCCACCCTTGGGTTCAGGGTGTTTTGCAAGCCAAACGCTGTCATGCACAGTCCACGTGCTTCCAACTCATTACAGGTCATGTGTTTCACGCTACCTACTCATTGCGCTTCCGACCCGGAGCGGACGACAACAACGAGTGCCCTGAGGGTGACGCCCTCTGGACACCAGAACATTATTTTGACGAGTGTGACCTACACTGGAGGATGAAAGGCACGCACATACCCACATTCACCTTCCGCGCCTTCTTCCTCTCGCCCCACAGAGGAGAGAGACTTTGCTGGTACCTGCACAGGACCAAAGTCTTTTCCAAGCCACTTAGCACTAGACCACGCCTGGACCCGAGACCACCTTAGTTTTGTATTCTCCTTCCCAACGATGATCTACCCACTACCTTAGACCTATGTAGACCTAACACCTACCAATAAAAGTAAACCTATGTCCTACGACAACCGATGTATTCTCTAACCTGCAATCTAAATTGCTCTCTCGCAAAAAAAAAAAAAAAAAAAAAAAAAAAAGGTCGTGGATAGTCCTACTGGGTGGTTTGCTGACCATGGAATGGATTGATTTTTATCACGTCGATGAAGAAGGCTGAAGAGGAAGGCGTACCTCTGAAGTTGGGATTGGAACTCACGATTACTAAAAGATGCACGTTGGGAAGAGGATACACCCACACTACACGGTCCGTTAAAGTTGCTTAAAAGAGGACAAAACGTTACCAGTCACTGGTAACGTTTTGTCCAAGCGAAGGAGCGGTAGTACATACCTCTCATTCCGCATCAGGCAGAAGTCCGATTACTTTTCTGGTAATTTTTGTTAATTTCCTGTACAGCAAGTAAATGTTTGACAAGTAGTTGACTACTTGCCAAAATACATATCGTTTACTTGCACATTACTTGCCAACTTATTAATTTGTGGGAAGGGATGTTTGAGGGAAAGCACAATGCACATAAGGGTACACTTGGCTAGTTGGATTGCATTGACATGATGAGCAGAAGGAATATACTAAGTACTTGTCTGGAATATGTGTCTAATTTCCTGGCCATACTACTTTTTCAGTGTATTTATGGATGTACTTTCGAGAACTGCTCAGGAGCTAGTCTGGCAAGTAGATGATATGTATTTTTGGTATTTTTTATGAGAAATTGCAAAAATCACAAAAAAATAAAGAAAAGTAGTTGGACATCTGCCTGATGCGGGACTCACGAATATGTGGGTGTCGGCGAAGCCTCCCAACAAGTGTAAGACAGTTTGCAGTACACAGGCAATGAGGCATGACAGAGAGGTTGTGGTTATAAGAGAGATGTTAGGATGACGTTGTTGCAGATACGCAGGTCATTGAGTGGTCAGGTCACTTCGCCATGCTACTGTATGACTCGGCCTATGTCCCGTTGATGAATCACGTGATACCGATAATAATCGATGCCAATCACTGGCCGAATAAATTACGTTTCACGTTTCACTGAAATGTCCCACATCTGGCTTGTCCATCATGCATCATCACGGATACCATTCACGATACCTCGGACTCATCAGCACAAGTATTCAATATTCAATATTCAAGCCGTACAGCCTCCTCTGCACCGTGCGTCAAAGCCTTCTCATCCCGCACATATTGCCTGCCACCCTTCACGGTTTCATCAGCGAGCACTCCCAGGGATCCTTGCGTTCAATGACCAGTTGGCTGACGTTTTACTCAATACCACGGTTTTCTATATGTCTTGAGCATATTTGCGTACTGTGAAACTGCACCGAACTGACACCCTCATGCCACTACCATTTGCAATCAATTGCGATAACTTTGATGGATTGACTTGGCATACTCAGAGCATACATAGGCCCAATACTAGTAGCGAGCTCAGCAACTCCAGTAGAAACTCACGCCATGGCTTGTCTCTGGCCCAAATCAGCCCACCCCGCTGCTAGAAGACATGAGACGCACAGATAGAGGCAATGCCATATTGCGTCTTAGGCTGGCTTTCTGGCTTACGTTGACTCGTGAGTAATTCCCATTATGCATTTGTGGGGTAGATGTCGCCGATTCTGTGCTACGCAGTCAC
>QFEY01000288.1:0-23039 GCA_003316435.1 Russula virescens
CCCGCGCGAGCTCGTGCGCCAAGTCGTAGTGCGTGTGAATGCTCCTCGGTTCCACTGGCGCGAGGTGCCTATAGATAAACCAGCAGTCCTCGTATTTTACGGCTGCATCAGCGAATCAAACACGATCTCGTTTCCGTCCACGCAGGATGCGAGATTTTCCTTTGTCGATGGGTACCCCGTTGATCTGTGTATGTTGGTGTCGGTGTGCATGCGGACGCGCGGTTTGACACGTCTGGTGTGGGGGATGGGATGACGGGGAAGGTGGGGAAGGTAGGAGAGAAGAAGGCTCGTACCCAAGTACCATTCGTCGAGTTGTTGTGCACAATAGCATTTGATGATCTATCTTCGCGCCCATCCCGTTTGATCTCGCAGTAATCGTAAACTGCATACGTAAACACAACCGGACAGGTTTCATGAGTAAGGAAAGATAGGGAGGGAAAGGGTCCGCACTGATCCGTATACCCTCAATCACTTTTGTTGTTGGGTCCACAGCCGATCCTGATTATCGGGTTTGTCTTCAAGAGGTCGATGCGACGCATTATCGTGTTACAAGGCTGTAGACAACCAACGAACGGCCGATCCATGGGATGGACGATGCTGACTCGGATGTAGAAGTTCTGGGAAGCATGCTGCGTGGTACCCCGCATCTCGCCCGCGTAATCGTGCTCGCCGGGAGCCATCGCTAAGAAAGGAGCATCCACTGATCGTTCGAATTGGCGTTTTCGTTCTGAGGGTTACGGGTCGGGGATGTATGTTTGATCTAAAGTCGCGTTTGTATATGGCTTTGTGAGATGGCAGAGTGGCCTTGCTTTGTTTGACGTTACCGTTTTTGTATTGATTAATTTGGGCTGTTTTGGGGCCTTGAAAACACGAAGTTACTGTAGTCGTCAATTGGAGCGATTGGGCAATTGGGCGAAGGACGAGTGGGTTGTGGCGAGAGTTTGCGCGTGAGGGTCTTGACTATTGAGTACCAGCGGTTCTTGTTACAATTAAGTTGAAGAAGGGCAGAAGACTTGGAGATGGGGACTAGATGGGAGATGAAGCAACAGGCATGATGGCGTCCCGTTCAACGAGGGGTGTTACGAGAGCGGGATGTGTCTGAGCACTGTCTGAGCTCCATTATCATTTCGTTTGTCCTCTGATCCGGCAACAAAACTGTGAAGTGCCACGCTACGATTGCAACCACGCGAAACACAGCGTCGTTATACGTCTAGTGTCAAGAATACAACTGGAATACAGTATTTGGGGCGTAGCTATGGTAGAGTCAACCGATAATCCGTCGTCCGAGCCTGTGACCTGTCCGCTGCAACATCACTTCTTGAATTTCTTGATTTCACGTCCTTGTAGATGGCTACTGGAGTAAAGGGAGGGAGGGGAAGGAGAGGAGAAGAGAGGAGACATGCTCGAGCTGAGCAGTAGCTGAGCTCGCGAAAGAGCGACCAAAGTGACGGCTGTGGGGCCGTTGCGGTGAATCGCCCAGTCAGGCCTAGCAGTCGCCTGGCCAACACCGAGCACAAATTACACCGCGAGTTGCGACTTACATTCGGACGTACGGTATTCAATCATATCGCAGGGTTAATTATCCTGCTGTCCCGTTCATGACAGAGGCTGATAAGGCCGCACGATAACGAGACCATTTTTGGACAAAACACCTACACCGGTCTTCAGACTTGGTAAAGTGTAGTTCGGATTGGACAGCGCTTTGATTGAAAACGTGATATATGGACGCGAATATTCATGTTGCCGTTCCTGACTCCAACGAAATCACCACGACTTCCCACACACCTTCTCGCCACCCAACAGTCTCCGTGTAACTTCTAGCCTTTCTACATAGTCCACCGCAACAATCGTCTGAATTTCCCAATCTGATGTCTTCGCCCACTGGCGGCGACCTTGAGTCTCAACGTGGTTTTCCACAGCGTCAAGGTATATAAGCCCTTCCTTCCCGCTACGTTAGAGGTGCTAATCGTTTTCGGGAAAGAGTTGGGAAGAAGTGGGGTCCATGAGACAATTACCCCTCCGGGTCAGTCTGAGGCCATGAGTTTCTCAAAGAATAACCCATACCAACTCTTTCATCGATAAGTTGGACAGGGACGAAGCGAGAACTCAATAATCAATGACGACCAACCAAAGATTAACGACGGTCTTAGATATGCCTCACACGTAGGACGCGACGAGAGTCATATTGAGAGAGATTACGGTGTGTATACCCTCTAGGGCGAGAAAGTTTCTCGATTAATTTGATGCAAACATACAGAAGCAGCGATTGGCACACCGCCTGTGAACGGTGGTCCTCCTGATGGTAGTCCTGACCTGGAACCACGCATAGTAGGGGACTTTGGCGGCAGTGCTAACGCGCTTTGGACGCTGTACGGAAAGGAAGCCAAGAATCACGACGAGGTCGGGTTTCAAACTCTGAAAGATGATATGGATGCTGTCCTCACATTCGTCCGTTCATATCTTGTTTGTGTCTATGGACTGAGACATACTAATCCATGGCAACATAGACTGGTCTATTTGCTGTGATCCTTACCGCCTTCATCATTGACGGCAAGCAGAACCTGAAAGTCAACCCCACAGATCAAATGGCGTACTATCTCCAACAAAACGTTGCCATGCTCGATCAGATCTCCCGTCAAATCTTCTCCATCGCCCCTCAAATCTCCATCCCTTCCGCCCCGCCCGCCCCATTTCCTGCTTTCAAACCATCGGCATCCGACGTGCGCGTGAATGTCTTCTGGTTCATGTCCCTCATCTTCAGTCTCTCCGCTGCGCTTCTTGCCACCCTCGTCCAGCAGTGGGTACGCGATTACATGCATGTCTTCCCATCATACAAGGACCCTCTGACGAGTGCGAGACTTCGACAATATTTGTTCGAGGGATCCATAAAATGGTACATGCGCCCTGTTGCAGAGGCGGTACCAGCCCTCCTTCACGTGTCTCTGTTCCTCTTCTTCGTGGGGTTGTGCGACTTCGTCTTGAATATCAATACAACAATTGGTCTAACCACCACGATTCCCATCGCTATCACCAGTTTGCTGTATATCATCATGACAGTCGCACAGGTCATACGTCCTCAGTCGCCATACCGCAATCCATTTTCTGGCCTTGTCTGGTACTTGATCCAGAAGATCAGTGGCTATCGTGGTTGGAACAAGATGCTGTTGTCTGTCAGCTTAAGTATGGCCAATGTGAAGAGGCAATTTGCTATGGAAACGACGGTAGATCGCAGGGAACGAGATAGACGAGCAATTCAATGGCTAGCATCTGGCATGAATCAAGATGAGCAAATCGAATCATTCGTGGAGGCAATCCCCGGTTCATTTGATGACGAATGGGGTGTGAGCGTGTGGAAAGAGGTATTGAACCCGGTATCAGGGGACAGGAGCCGGAGAGAACGCTCCCGCTTGTTCATTCCTTTGAACAGAAGGCGCGCGGCCAGTGACTTTCCTGCAAATACATCAGCATCCCTCCATTTCTCCCATCAGCCTGGTCTACTCATCCAAGGAGAAGACGCCGCGCTGATCACCGTACGTGTCCGGCACTTGTTTGATACATGCAAAAGCCGTGGTCTATTCGCAGCTGGCGAAAATTGGCGAAAACGTACACGCGCATGCATCGAGGCGATTGCTTCGCTTGTATGCTGCGCGGGTGCTAATTTTAGTCAGTTTGGTGACGCGGACATGCTCGAGTTGCTAGGAAATATTGGCGATGATCAAGCCGTGCGCGAATCGTCTTCGGTAGGAAGGGACCAATTATTCGTCATGCGCTGGACCTGCCTTTCACTGGTGGTTATTCAACCAGTTTTGGAATCCACTCGGCTACTGCACAACGATGCAAGACAGGCCTCGCGAGGGCTTGAACGAACTGACGACACCGGCGAAACGCGCCTCGAGAAAATGATTAAAGCTTTTGACAACGCGTCAAGTTGCCTAGAGTCGTTTGCCGGATTGCCGGTTCTGGGAGAAACGGAAGATCGAGTCAAACAGATCCTCGGTAAACACGAATTTCAGATCTCGGAATTGGAACAAATCGATATCGAAGATTTCGAGCTGGGATTGGACGACTGGTCGATAGACAGCATCCAACAATCCATCGACCGAATCACCCATGGAATAATAACTCGTCAATTACCGGGCATCAAATCTGACATCCCTGGTACGGAGCCCCATGACGTCGGCCAATTTATCGAATTATACCGTGATCCCCGTACATTGCTATTCATATCGCCTCTTCGGAATCTCAGAAGAATTCGCTCCTTTGCCCAAACCATCCGGAATATTCTTCAAGGACATGATGTCGATGCCTTGCAGAAATTTCAGAAATCGATCAAAGACTTGCGAGAAATCCAGTTCCCGCGTCAGTCGGATAACTTGTTCCGTCGACAGATGTGGCGTCTCCAGGACCTCCAGGACGGTGGGCTTGGATTTATCGTCGAGCTGTTTTTCCTTGCACTCAAGCAGCTGTTGTCTAACTCCTCATCAAAAGAATCTCACTCTGCGCTCTATATCGGCACATTCCGCGCCATCATATCTGACTGGAGCAAGTACAAACACTCACTTGGAACACAAGGACTCCTCCTTAAAATGGTCTCGCCAGATGATGGCATCATTTTCAGTTTTGACTACCCTGACTATATCGTAGACGAGTTTTTGGCATTTATATGCAACATTCTTGATGGGGAGACGGGGCCACATATTGACGACGTTATACAGCAACTTACTGACTTCTCACCCTACCTACCTCGTCACGATCTTTCAGTCAAAGTGTTGGGCGTCATCCGCCGGTCGCAGGCATCGTCTTTATAGCCTTTTCTTTTCGTACCTAGAACTCTGTATATTCTTGCCCTTTTTGTAATGAAAAGTGACGTTTCCGATGACTAGCATTCGGAACAAATGCTCTTGTCGCATTGCTCATTGTTATCGCATACGGCATCGCAGAAAAGCAAGGGACAATTTTGCTTTCAGGAGTGGTGCCTCCAAGTCCCAGATGGCCTTCTTGCCTCAGGCTCAGGGTTGTGTTCGGGAACTTAACGCACTTAACGTTTAACATGTGTCCCGTTGATTACTCTCATGTACTGAAACGTTTTTCGATGGCAGGCGTTCGATAGTACCCTCGGCATCTCTACGAGATTCAGAGTTGGATCCACTCGACCACGAAGCCGCTAATCCGACTTATTAACAGTGAACCATATATCCTCTCGAATGATCACCACTGTTCGTAAATCGACCCTTTGCAAGTCCTTTTTGATATCAAGCTATGATACGTGAGCAAGTCGTTACAGACAACAGACAAGGACCAGTGTTAAACGTAGCTATGTAAAAAAACTGATAAACCAAAAGGGTTGGAAGGAGGTAAGGAGACACGATTGATAATGACAGACTTGGAGACGAGGGGAGGACAAGAAAACACAAGGATAACATCAATAGATGTACAACGAGACTGCTGCCACCAACCAATAGCAGTGCCAATTCATTTCATGGCTACTCGCGCTCGATCCATGCGTGGGCTTCGTGACGTGAAGCGCCCGCAGGACCAGCTGCCCCCGGATGCAACACGCGCCCGAGCCACTCCCACTGCCATTCCGTTCAGATGGGGGTAAAGCTGCATTCTGCTGCTTGCCCTGCTGCGCCGGACTGCGGTGCACCTTCCGCACTTGGCAGCGGGTAGGTGCTCCATCGCGGCCTCGTCCGAGTCGGCGCTCTCCTCGCCGCGCACATCGCAACGTCGACGGGCGATCCGCCGGGAACTCTCGGGCCGACGTCATTGCCACTCCCAGAGTTGACAGAGGGTGGGGAGGAACCTGACGCTGCAGGCTCAGCTTCGGCTTTTTCTGAGGCGGCCTGGGCTTCATCGCGTGCGAGGACTTCTGAGCGTCGCTCGAGTGGACGCTGGGCAGGTACTTTCGCTGGTGAGTTGATGGTGAACGAATCCACGCCAGGCATGTCGGAGGATAGTGCCGCGGAGAGCATCGACGCGTTGCCATTCGCGCCGATATTATGGTTGACCTCAGGGAATCCTAATGAGCTCAGACACGTCGTCCAAACCGCAGTTGAAGGCATTTCTAGACGTTGTAGATGACTGGGTTGTGGGCTGCCGCCGCCGCTTGCTGCAGATGATTTTGACTGCCCGCCGCTCGCCCGTGTATCCATCGCCTTCATTACCGTCGCAAACGTGCCACGCCCGAGCTCGCGCGCCATGTTGTAGTGCACGTGGATGCCCGTCAGCTCCACTTGGCGCGGGGTGCCTGTAGATAAACCGGTAGTCTTCATACGGATTTTGCTGCCTCATCGGCGAGCCGAACGTAATCTCGTTTCCGTCTCGCAGGATGCGAGATTTTCTTTTGTCGATGAGTACCCCGTTGATCTGTGTATGTGAGAGTATGCATGCGGACGGGTGCTTTGACGGGTGTGGCGTAGGGGGATAGGATGACGGGAAAGGTGGGGAAGGTACTATAGGAGAACAGAAGACTCGTACCCAAGTGCCGTTCGTCTAGTCGTCGTGCACAATAATAGTCGACATTCTATCCTCGCGTCTATCTCATTCAATCTCGCAGGGAACACAGTAACCTGCATAAACAAACACTGCTGCACACGTTTTATGAGCAAGGAAAGAGAGAAAGGGAAAGGGCTCGCACTGATCCGCATGCCCTGAAAGACGATGTTGTTGTTGTTGCCACGGCCGATCCTGATTATCGAATTTGTCTCACGCTGTCTCGCCCGCGAAATTGCGCTTTCCGGGAGCCATGGCTGAAAAAGGAGCATCTATTGATCATTCGAGCTTGCGTTTTCGTTCTGAGGGTTACGGATCGGGGATATATGATTGACTTAAAGTCACGTCTGTCTGTAGCTTTGTGAGATGACTGCTAGATGACCGAGTGGCTTTGCTTTGTTTTACGTTATCATTTTTGCATTGATTAACCTGGGTTGTTTTGGGGGCCTTTAAAACACGCAGTTACTGTAGTTGTGGGTTAAAGGGATGGGGCGAAGGACGAGTGAGCTGTGGCAAGAGTTTGTGCGTGAGATTCGAAAAGACGGATGCCCACTAGGCTCGTACCCAGCCGTTTTTGCTTCACACTCCGACTAACTCCAACTGACTCCGCTTGACGTTCCAAACTCCGTCATCGTCAGACTCCGACACCTCTGCTCAGCTAAGTGTGGAAGAGGAAGAGGAGGTTTCCGAACGCCAGGCTTGCGAGGCTAGATGTCCATCGTTTGCGCGAATTGATGAGGGAGGATCAAGAAAGGATGAGAAATGTACTTAATCACGCTCGAGAAAAGAAAACGCGTCTTTGCTCCCTTTTATCGCGTCTCCAACCAAATTTTCTTGAAAAAGGCGTTTTTATATTCAAAGAATGCCTGCCCTTTGGTTAGTATGCAAGTTTCCTCTGCGCGTCTGCACGCTCAATGGTTGTGTCAGGAGTGCTGTGGTTAAGCCCGGACAATCTGTATCGGTCATACCCCAGAGCGACCTGGTCATCACGAACGCTGCTCTTGGCGCTGAGCTTGCGGACTCCACTGGTCGTACTTCGATGAAGCTCACGTACATGCGCCCGGTCAAAATCACCCCCGAGGACGAAGATGAGGAAGATAGGGATGATGAATGTGACAATGAAGGCGACAACGAAGGCGACAATGAAGGCAACAATGAAGGCAACAACGAAGGCGACAATGAAGGCGACAATGAAGGCAACAATGAAGGCAACAACGAAGGCGACAATGAAGGCGACAATGAAGGCAACAATGAAGGCAACAACGAAGGCGACAATGAAGGCGACAACGAAGGCGACAATGAAGGCAACAACGAAGGCGACAACGAAGGCGACAATGAAGGCAACAACGAAGGCGACAATGAAGGCGACGACGAAGCCGCGCACGTCGAAACCGTGCTTTGTTCATTCACTCCCGGAAAGGTACTCCATATGTACCACTGATGCACCGATTCACGAGATTGAGCGCTCCCGAAGATTGAGCAGTGCACACTCAACTTGATGTTTGAGGAAGATGATGAGTTTTTGCTCGAGGTCATCGGCAAGAAGTACGCGCATTCCTTCCTTTGTTGATTGCCCATTTGCTAAGCGCATGTTCAGTGAAATACACCTTTCTGGCAACTACATTGGTAGGGTTACGATTGAGTTGAAGAAGGGCGGTAGGCTTGTAGATGGTGACTAGATGGGAGATGATACGACAGACATGATAGCATCCCGTTCAACGAGGGCGTTACGAGAGTTCAGGTTCACGGAGGCAGTCTTTGGTCACCTTGCTAACACCGAACACATGTGATGGGCAAACACAGTGGGATATGAGCTCGGACAGAGCAAGGCCCGGGATCATGACGGCATTCCATCATTCCGCAGCATCATTTATTTCCCCCATCCTGCTGCTCCGTTCAAGACCGGATAATGAGACCATTTTTAGATGAAGAGCTGGTTGATTAGCCCCCACAACTGCCATCTGGCCGAGTTCTGATTGGACAGTACTCCATTTTAAAACATATTGCTGTTGCTATGCACTACGAGTTCCTTTTTTTCAGTGTCTATAACTTCTCCCCTTTCTACATCGTCCACCGCGATACAGTAGTCTGAATTTCTCAATCTGATGTGTCTGCCCACCTGCGAGCGTAACCGCGACCCTGAGGCTCAATATAATGACACACAGCGTCAAGGTGCATAAGCCCTTCCTTCCTCTTCCTTCCCGCTACGTCAGAGGGGCTAATCATTTTTGAAAAAGACGTAGGAGGACCGGTGTCGAACCACCAAGCCAACGGGAACTCTAGGCAGCAGTCAGTTATACCACGTAATAAATATTCAGGAACACTGACTGACGCTCCGCGTGTGAACAGTGGTCTCCCTGATAGACGTTCTGACCCGGAACCGCACATAATTGGCGACTTTGACGGCAGTGCTAACGCGCTCTGGACGCTTTACGGAAAAGAAGCCAAGAGCCACGACGAGGCCCGGATTGAAACTCTGAAAGATGATATGGACGGTGTCCTCATATTCGTCCGTTCATATCGTGTTCTTGCCTATGGACTCGGTCGTATTGATCATGACAACACAGGCTGGTCTTTTTTCTGCGGTCCTCACCGCATTCATAATCGACAGCAAGCAGAACCTAAAAGTCAACCCTACAGATCAAATGGTGTATTACCTCCAACAGAATGTTGCCATGCTCGATCAAATTTCCCGCCAAATATCCTCCATTGCTCCTCAGTTCTCCATCCCATCCACTTCCCCACCTGCCTTCCCCGCTTTCAAACCACTGGCATCTGATATCCGCGTAAATGTCTGCTGGTTCATGTCCCTCGTCTTCAGTCTCTCTGCAGCACTCCTTGCAATCCTTGTCCAGCAATGGATCCGCAATTACATGCAAGTTTTTCAACGGTACAGCGATCCCTTGAAGCGTGGCCGAGTTCGACAGTACTTGAACGAAGGATTGGAGAGATGGCACATGACCATTGTTGCAGAGACCGTACCTTGTCTCCTCCACGTCTCTCTCTTCCTCTTCTTCGCAGGGTTTTGCGACTTCGTCTTGAAGATCAATGTGACAGTTGGCCTAAGCTCCTCTGTACCTATCGCCTTCACCACTTTGCTATACATCACGGTGACTTCGATGCCAGTCATAAATCCTCAATCGCCATACCGGACTTCATTGTCTGGCCTTATCTGGTATCTAATTCAAAAATCTAGTCGCGGCCGATACAGATATCTGAACTCTGGTGGAGAGCTGAGGCCTGTGAGTTCGAATATGGCCGAGAGGCAAATGCAGTCTGCGATGGAAGAGAAGAGGGATCGCAAAGGGCGAGATGAACGGGCATTTAGATGGCTAATTTCCAACACGTCAAGTGATGCGGAAATGGATTCACTCGCGATGGCAATCCCTGGCTCATTCAACGGTGTATGGGGCTGGAAGGTGTGGACTAGCCTTCTCAACGCGACACAGGACGAAGAGGGCACGAGTCGGAACGAAGCTTCACTCATCCAAACCAGTTCCAATTCCATCCATCTGCCCAGAACTCGCACCGGCAGCAACTCTCGTGCAATTACAGCGACACTCCTCCCTAATCTATACCCGACCCGCTCCCGTACACATTCCACAAATGCACATGGGAACCGAGTAAAATTCGTACGTGCCATCAGTGCAAGTGTTGCTCGGATGCTAGGAAGGAGCCGTGAATTTGCTTCGAGTGGCGAATGGCGGATGCAAATGCGTACTTGCATCGAGATGGCTTCAATTCTTGTTTGCCACGCGCCTGTGGGTGGCGAGATGGTCCAGTTTGGAGACATTACCAAGCCGCTCGGAGATATCGGCGACGATCTAAACATGCGTGTGTTGTCGTCGATGGGAAGCGACCGTTCCTTTGTCGTCTCGTGGACCTGCCTTTCGCTGGTGGCCGTTCGACCGATTTTGGAATCCAACTGGGTACTGCATAATGATGCAAGACAGGCCTCGCGAGGGCTTGGACGAAGGGACAACGGTGGCGAAACGCGACTCCAGAAAATAATAAACGCTTTTAACAACGCATCAAGTTGCCTGGAATCGTTTGCTGTATTGCCAGTTCTGGGAGAAACAGAAGATCGAGTCAAACAGATCCTCTGTGAACACGAATTCCAGATCTCAAAATTAGAAGAAATAGACATCGAAAATGCCGAGTTACGCTTGGACGACTGGTCGATAAGTAGCGTTCAACAATCCATTGATCAAATTACCCATGGAGTAATAACTCGCCAATTACCAGGCGTTAAATCCGACATCTCTGATACCGAATCTGACGACGTCAGCCAATTTGTCGAATTATACCGCGATCCCCAGACATTGTTGTTCATCTCGCCTCTTCGAAATCTCAGAGGTATTCGATCCTTTGCACAAACTGTCCGGAATATTCTTCAAGGACACGATGTCGACGCCTTACAGAACTTTCAGAAAACGGTCAAAGACTTGCGAGAAATCCAGTTCCCGCGCCAGTCGGATAACCTGTTTCATCGACAAATGTGGCGTCTCCTGGACCTCCAAGATGGCGGGCTTGGATTTATCGTCGAGCTGTTTTTCCTCGCACTCAAGCAGCTCTTGTCCAATCCCTCATCAGAGGAATCCCACTCTGCCCTCTATCTCGGCACGTTCCGCGCCATCACATCTAACTGGGGCGAGTACAAAGGCTCAGTCGGAACACAGGCACTCCTCGTTAATATGGTCACGCCAGATCATGGCATCATTTTCGACTTTGACTACCCTGCCTATATTGTGGACGAGTTTTTGGCATTTATGGACAACATTCTAGAAGGACAGACAGGAGGTCATATTGAAGACGTCATGCTTCAGCTAACTGACTTCTCACCTCACCGAACCCATAACGCTCCTTCTTGCGACGTCATGCAACAGCGTACCGATTTCCCAACTTACAAACCTCGTCACCCTCTTTTAGTCAAAGCCTTGGGCGTCATCAACTTGTCACAGGTATCGTCGCTGTAGCCTTTTCATTTTGTACCCAGCACCCGGTATATTCTTGCCCTTTTTGTAATGATAAATGGTGTTTTCGATGACTAGCATTGAACAAATGCTCTATCTAAGTTGTTACATTCATTATTATCGCGGGAGATGCCACACAAAAGCAAGGGTCAAATTTGCTTTTCGGGGCTGGAGCATCCGAGTCCCAGTGTGGTTGAGTTGAAGACGTGATTGCGTCCTGTCCGACGAGGGTGTAACGAGGCGAGCCACTGATGTGTCTATCATTCCCTGCTGCGAAACACGGCGTCACTATACTTCTCAATTCGAGGGTGGGGCCATCACGCCAGCGCAGCGGGTACCTCAGGTGAATTGCTAAATAAGGCCGTCATTTATCGCTCCATTGAGAGTTTGAGATAACGAGACCATTTTTGGATCACAGATGAATCACCACAAGTTGCACACGCCTTCTCGTCGGTTCCACTCTCTGTAACGTCTACTCTGTCTACATCGTCCACCGCAACACAATCTCTCCCATTTCCCAATCTGTTACCGCTGCTGATGACGACTAGAACCTCTAGCAATATTGAGCACATCGCCCTAGGTGCTGTATATTCTATGCGCGATAATGAGACCATTTTGGGATGAAAACTCTCACCAGACCTCCATTTGGCGGAGTTCGGATTGGACAGCAATTCCACTGATAACGAGTGACATGTCGAGGCGCATGTTGATGTTGCTGACTCGAAATCACCACGAGTTCAACACGCCTTCTTCTCGTCGGAGCAGTGTCTGTAACTTCTCCCCTTTCTACAGAGTCTACCCCAACAGTCGCCTCAATTTCTCAATCTGATGTGCCCGCTCATCGGCAAGCGTAACCGCGACCTTGAGGCCCAACCTAATGTCCCACAGCATCAAGGTGCATAGGCTCTTATTTCCCGCTACGTTAGAAGAGCTAATCGTTCTCGAGAAAGATGACCAAGCTGTCCCCGACAACGGGAACCCTGGACAGCCACAGCCGTCAGTAATACCATATAATCAATATTCAGGAATACTGACTGATGCTCCGCATGTGAACAGTGGCCCCCCTGATCGAGGTTCTGACTCAGAACCGCCCATGATCGGCGACTTTGGCAGCAGTGCTAATGGGTTCTGGAGACTTTACGAAACGGAAACCAGTGGCCCCGACAAGGCTCATATTAAAACGCTGAAGGATGATATGGAACGTGTCCTCACATTCGTCCGTACATACTTTGCTCATGCCTATCAACTCAGTTATACTGACCCGTGGCAACATAGACTGGTCTATTTGCTGTCGTTCTTACTGCCTTCATAATTGAGGGGAAAAAGGGCCTGAAAGTCGACCTGCAAGACGAAATGGCCTATTATCTTAAACAGAACGTCGCCATGCTTGATCAGATTTCCCGCCAGATCTCCATCCTTACTCCCCAACTCTCCATCCCTTCCACACCACCCGCCCCATTCCCTGACTTCAAGCCATCGTCATCCGACATCCGGGTGAATGTCTACTGGTTCATGGCCCTCGTCTTCAGTCTCTCCGCAGCATTCCTTGCCACCATCGTCCAGCAAAGTGTTCGCGATTACATGGACGTCTTCCAACGATACAGCGACCCTCTGAAGAGTGCGCGACTTCGACAATATTTGTACGAGGGGTTGGAACATTGGTGCATGCCCATTGTAGAGGCCATACCAGGCATCCTCCACGTGTCTCTGTTTCTGTTCTTCATAGGACTTTGCGACTTCGTCTTCAACATCAATACAATAGTTGGTCTAACCACCACAATTCCCATCGGCCTCACCGGTTTGCTGTATATCGCTGCGACAATTGCACAAGTCATATCCCCGCAGTCGCCATACCGGACTTCATTTTCTGGCGTTATCTGGCATGCATTCCAGAAACCCATTGCTCGTAAAGTCAAGATTCGAGGTCCTGATGGAGCATGGGAACTTGTGAGCTCGAACATAGCCCGGAGACGGTTGCAGCTTGCAATGGAAGAAACGGAAGATCGCTCGAGGCGGGATTCACGGGCGATTCGACGGCTGGTGTCCAAGATGACAGATGATGCCCAAATAGAATCACTCGTGATGGCAATCCCTGGTTCATTCAACGATGGGTGGGGCTTGACGGTGTGGGAGAATATATTGTCGTCTGGGGCCAGGAACGAGAATACAAGTCAGTATGAGTTAAAATCCCGTACTGCCAGCGACTCGCGTCCCGATACAACGATGTCAACCCATGCCCTATGTCCACCTGGTATTCATTCCTACGCGACCACCTCGCATGTTCGAACAGGGGACACCATGCAAGGGCTCACTGTACGTGTTGCGCACTTGTTGGATACATGCAAGGACTACAGTCCATCCGCCGCTGATCCCCTAGTATGGCGGAGGCGTACGCGAGCATGCATCGAGACGAGTGCATTGCTTGTATGCGGCGTGGGTGTCGAGCTTGGTCAATTTGGTGACGCGGACATACTCAGGCTGCTGAAAGATATCGGCGAAAGTCAAACCGTGCGCGAATCATCTTCAGTGGGAAAGGACCATTCATTCGTGATGCGCTGGACCTGCCTTTCACTGGTAGCCATTCGACCGATTTTGGAATCTACCTGGATACTACACAATGACGCAAGACGGGCCTCGCAAGGGCTTGGACGAAGTGACACCGGCGAAGTGCGTCTGGAGAAGATAATACAAGCTTTTAACGACGCATCAAGTTGTCTTGAATCGTTTGCTGGATTGCTAGTTTTGGGAGAAGCGGAACATCGAGTCAAACAGGTCCTCCATGAACACGAACATCAGATCTCAAGATTGGAACAAATCGATATCGAAGACGCCGAGCTACAACCGGTCGATGAGTTGATAAGCACCGTCCAATATTCCATCGATCAAATTACCCATGGAATAATAACTTGCCAGTTACCAGGCGTTAAATCCGACATCTCTGAGGAGTCTGGTGACATCAGCCAATTTGTCGAATTATACCGCGATCCCAATACATTGTTATTCATATCGCCTCTTCGGAATCTCAGAAGAATTCGCTCCTTTGCCCAAACCATCCGGAAAGTTCTTCAAGAACCGGATGTCAATACCTTACAGAAATTTCAGAAAACGATCAAAGACTTGGAAGGAATCGAGTTCCCGCTCCAGTTGGATAACCTTTTCCGTCGACAGATGTGGCGTCTCCAGGACCTCCAGGATGGTGGGCTTGGATTTATCGTCGAGCTGTTTTTCCTCGCACTCAAGCAGCTGTTATCTAAATCCTCATCAAAAGAACCCCAATCTGCACTCTATATCAGCACATTCCGCGCCATCACATCTGACTGGAACAAGTACAAGAAATCACTCGGGACACAGAAACTGCTTCTCGATATGGTTGTACCATATGGGGGCATGGTCTTCGGCTTTAATTACCCTCCCAGTATCATAACCGCATTTTTGAAATTTCTAGGCAATATTCTGGAAGGTCAGAGAGGCCAATATATCAACGACATCGTGGAGCAGCTTGAATACGCCACCCGCGATGCCATTGATCAGCGCCATCGCGCGCTTTCGACCGAAGCGTTACATTTCATCCGCGCCGCGCAATCATTGTCGTAGCCTTTTCATTTCGTACCCAACACCCTGTACATCCTTTCCCCTTTCGTAATGGTATATAGCCATTCCAATTGCTAATATTCTGAGTCAATGTCCTTGTCGCACTATTCATTCTTATGCCATGAGACACCGCAGAAAAGCTAGGGACAACTTTGCTTTTCGGGGCTGGAGCCTCCGAGTCCTAGCGTGACCTTCTTGCTTTTGGGTTTTGTTGGGGAGTTTAACGTTTAACGTTTGACATCTGTCCCGTCGGTTATCCTCATATACTGAAACGTTTTGTCGATGGTGCCCATTTGATAAACGACAATAATACACTTGGCATCCCTAGTCTCTACGAGGACTCGGAGTTAGGTCCACTGGACTCTAAAGTCGCTAATCCGACTCAATACTGGTGAGAGTATATCGTCTCGAATGACCAACGCTGTTCGTAAATCAACCCTTTGCGTGTCCTTTTTGACATCAAACTATGATACGTGAGTGAGCTGATGCGGACAACAGACGAGAGTTAGACAGAGCTATGTAGACGAGATTGTGACTATTAGTGATGATGGATAGAATAGGTAGAGTTGAAGATAACCGAGTGCGTTGACGAGAATAGTAAATCCAGCATGCAAGTTGAAAAAACAAACTGATAAACCAAAAGGGTGAAGGGA
Organism: Russula virescens; assembly: GCA_003316435.1. Taxonomy (NCBI): domain Eukaryota; kingdom Fungi; phylum Basidiomycota; class Agaricomycetes; order Russulales; family Russulaceae; genus Russula; species Russula virescens. The sequence goes on from QFEY01000288.1 coordinate 15,710, forward strand.
GGTAAGGAGACACGATTGATAATAGCAGACAGGAACAGGACAAAAAAAAACAAGGAGATCATCAATAGATGTATAATGCCACCAACCAATAGCAGTGCCAGCTCATTTCATGATCAATCACTTGCACTCATGAGTTCAGTGGCATGAACTGCTTGCAGGGCCAACTGCCCTCGGACGCAACATGCGGGCCGGGCCACTCCCATTAGCATTCCGCTCAGCCGGAGGCAAAGCCGCATTCTACTGCTTGCCCTGCTGCGCCTGACTGAGCCTTCCTCGCTTGGCAGAGGCTGGGTGTGGCTCCACCTCTATCGCCGCTTATCGTTAGGTCAACGGGTGATCCGCTGGTGGAACTCTCAGGCCGACATCGTTTTCCTGCGTTGCTACTCCTAGATCTGACGGAGGGTGGCGTGGAACCCGACGCTGCGGGCTCAACTTCGGCTGCGCGCGTGATGACCATTGGGCGTCGCTCGAGTGGACGCCCGGTGGGGGCTCCTTGCCAGCGAGTTGATGTTGAGCAAGTCCATGTTGGGTATATCATCGTCGGGTGGTGCCACGGAGAGCATCGACGCGTCGCCATCCGAGCCAGTATTTTGGTTGTCCTCAGGGAATTCTGAAAGCTCAGACACGGTGCTCAAACTGAGTTGAAGGCATTTCCTGTCTTGTAGATAGCTATGTCGTGCCACTGCCGCCATTGCCTGCCGCGGAAGAGTCCAGCCAAGGGTGAGCGCATTGGTCAGTGACGTCTTCAAGCAAACGACGTTTCAAGTCCCGCGCTGTCGATCCTAATCGTGATGACAAATCCCCAGGGATGACCACGCATCAGTTGCGCTCACACCGACCTCATGAAGTGTGTTCCAGCAGATCTTACGCTCTGCGATTCGCCGTCTTATGTTAGGTTTGGTCTCGTCTTCAATGAACGGGCCCGGGTTCGTGAACCTGTTAGATACCGTGTATTTCAGTAAACCTGTCTGCGCGAACGAAGCAAGGTGCGTACATGGAGAATCCGATCTTGGCACCCGCTACTCGCCCGTGTTGCGCCCCATTACCTTCATCGCCGTCACGGATGCGCCACAACTGAACTCATGCGCCATGTCGTAGTGGGCGTGGATTCCCGTCAGTCTCACTGGCGTGAGGTGCCTGTAGATAAACTGATGGTCCTCGCACGGATTTTGCTACTGCATTGGCAAGCCGAACGCAATTTCGTTTCCGTCCCGCAGGATGCAAGATTGCCCCTGATGATGCGTACCCCGTCGGTTTGTCCAAGTGAGTGTGCGTGTGTACGCACGCTTCAACACGTCTGGGGTGGGGGGATGGAATGATGGGGAAGGTGGGGAAAATAGGAGTAAAAGACACATACCCAGGTGTCGTTCGTTGAGTTGTGCTACACGATAATCGTGGGCTATCCTCGCGTCTATCCCATTTGATCTTGCGACGATTGTAGCCTGCACACCTAAACACACTTGCACGCATTTATAAGCAAGGGAAGAGAGGGAGGGAAAGGAGAGAAAGAAAAAGGTCGCACTTATCTCCATGCCCTTGAATATGAATATTGTTGTTGGGGCCACGGCCGATCCTGATGATCAGGTTTGACTTCAACAAGTCGATGCGATGCAGCCCAGTATTACGAGGCGCAGGCAACTAAAAAATGCTCGGTCCAGGGGGCAGGGAGGACGTTATTGATGTTGAAGCTCTGAGATGCGTGCTGCGTCGCAGCCAGCATCTAGTCGCGTTCCCCAGGAGCCATTGCTGAGAAAGGGGCATCCACTGATCGTTCGAGCTCGCGTTTTCGTTCTGAGGGTTACGGATCGGGGATCTATGTTTGACTTAGGGTCGCGTCTGTCTTTGGCTTTGTGAGATGACGGAGTGGCTTTGCTTTGTTTGACGTTACCATTTTTTGTATTGATTAACCTGGACTGTTTTTGGGGTCCTGGAAGGACGCAGTTACTGTAGTTGTGGATTGAAGGGATGGGGCGAAGGACGAGTGGGTTGTGGCGAGAGTCCGCGCGTGAGGATGTTGAGTGCCAGTGGTCCTTGTTGCGATTGAGTTGAAGACGTGATGACATCCCGCTCGACGAAGCTGTTTCGAGACGAGCCGGTTTAGATGTGTCTGAGCTCCAGTGTCATTCCCTCTGTCGTGAAACACGGCTGGTCCTCAGGCTTGTTGCGGTTGAGTTGAAGACGTGATGGCGTCCCGCTCGACGAAGGTGTTTCGAGACGAGCCAGTTTAGATGTGCCTAAGCACCAGTATCGTTCCCTCTGTCACTATACTTCTCAGATCGAGGAGGAATACAACTGGAATACAGTATTTGGAGCGTATCTATGGTAGACCCAACCGACTATCCATCGTCCAACCCTGTGACTTGTACCTCGTCTACATTGTCCGCTGCAATACCATTTCCTGAATTTCTTGATTTCACGTCCTTGTACTAGGAGTAAGAGGAAATGTACTCGAGCTGAGCTTGCGAGAGGAGGTAGATTGGAGTGCGACCAAAGTCACGGTGGGGACGTACTCGCCAGCGAGAACCTCAGGTGAATTGCCTGCCTCTTGTCTGTCCAACACCAAACACACATTGTCGACGCCTTACAGAACTTTCAGAAAACGGTCAAAGACTTGCTAGAAGTCCAGTTCCCGCGCCAGTCGGATAACCTGTTCCATCGACAAATGTGGCGTCTCCTGGACCTCCAAGATGGCGGGCTTGGATTTATCGTCGAGCTGTTTTTCCTCACACTCAAGCAGCTCTTGTCCAATCCCTCATCAGAGGAATCCCACTCTGCGCTCTATCTCGGCACGTTCCGCGCCATCACATCTAACTGGGGCGAGTACAAAGGCTCAGTCGGAACACAGGCACTCCTCGTTAATATGGTTACGCCAGATCATGGCATCATTTTCGACTTTGACTACCCTGCCTATATTGTGGACGAGTTTTTGGCATTTATGGACAACATTCTAGAAGGACAGACAGGAGGTCATATTGAAGACGTCATGCTTCAGCTAACTGACTTCTCACCTCGCCGAACCCATAACGCTCCTTCTTGCGACGTCATGCAACAGCGTACCGATTTCCCAACTTACAAACCTCGTCACCCTCTTTGAGTCAAAGCCTTGGGCGTCATCAACTTGTCACTGTAGCCTTTTCATTTTGTACCCAGCACCCGGTATATTCTTGCCCTTTTTGTAATGATAAATGGTGTTTTTGATGACTAGCATTGAAAAAAATGCTCTATCTGAGTCGTCACATTCATTATTATCGCGTGAGACGCCACACAAAAACAAGGGCCATTCGGGGCTGGAGCATCGGAGTCCCAGTATGACCTTGGGTTGTATTGGGGTGCTTAACGTTTAGCATCTGTCCCGTAGATTATTCTCGTACGCAGAAACGGTTTCCGATGGCGCGCGTTCGATAGTACCCTTAGTGTCTTTACAAGGACTCGGAGTTAGGTCCACTCAACCCTGATGTCACTAAGCTGGCTAATGGACGGTGAGCTATATATCCTCTAGAATGTTTACCACTGTCCATAAATCAACCCTTTGCGAATCCTTTTTAAAACTAAACTATGATGCGTGAATGAGCCGATTCAGACAACAGACGAGAGTTAAACGGAGCTATGTAAACAAGATTGTGACCATTAGCGATAGACAGAAAAGGTAGACTTGAAGATAACTGAGTGCGTTGATGAGAAAAGTAGATTAAGTATGCGAATTGGAAAAAAAAAGATAAACTTAAAGGTGGAGGGAGGTAAGGAGAGACTATGGATAATGACAGAGACGAGGATAGGACCAAAAAACAAAAACGGAACACAGAGAACATTAATAGATGTACAATATACAGTGACTGCCGCCACCAGTCAATAGCAGTGCCAACCCGTTCCATGAGCACGCACTCGCGCTCGATCCATGCGTAAGTTTAGCGGCATGAACCACTCCAGGAACCAATCCCATTGCCATTCGGTTCAGTCGTTTTTGTTTTACTCACTTTGATTGCTGATCGGTTACCTAAGCTACACGGCGGAAGCAGGTGACCTACAAAATCACGAGGCACCACGTGTCAACTGTCAACAATCAGTGCGCCTTCTCTTCCATCGCGACGACCTCATGGACAGAATACCAGTTTATATCGTGCGTATCTCACTTGCACGATTACTTACAGTTTCACTTTCGCTGCCCGAGGGTCACTTAATAGTGCCCCAAGGCCTATATAGAACTTCTGGACTATTTAAGCGCGATGTGCGCAAAGCCGAATGTCATCTGATTTTGGACTCAGACGCCCCCTCTCGTGTGTTATCGCCCCGTCCCCGCTCCGCTCACGCCGCCCGGAACTCACTCCGAGCGGTCCTCGTTCTCGCCGCGCTCACACCCTCGCTCCCGCTCTCGTGCTGACCCATCGGGGTCCTCGCTGCTAAGTTCAAAGTTTATCAAAAGCCGCATTTTGCTGCTTGCCCTGTGCCTGACCAAGCCTTTCCGCGCTTGGCAGCGGGTGGATGCGGTCCTACCTCCATCGCGGCGTCGTCCGAGTCGGCGCACTCCCCGCCCGTCGCTACATCGGCCAAACTCTCGGGCTGACGTCGTTTCCCTGCGTTACCACTCCTAGAGTTGACTGAGGGTGGCGAGGAACCCTGCGAGCTCGGCTTCGTCGTTTTCGGACGCGGCCTGAGCGTCGGCTTCCCGTGCGAGGACCTTTGAGTGTCACTCAAGTGGACGCCTGGCGGGTGCTTTCGCCGGCGAGTTAATGTTGAGCGGGTCCACGCCGGGCACGTCGAAGGAGGGGAGAGCATCGACGCCTCGCCATTCGCGCCAATATTTTGGTTGTCCTCAGGGAATTCTGATAGCTCAGACACGGGGCTCAAACTGAGGTTGAATGCATTTCCCGTCGCTGTAGATGGCGATGTTGTGCCGCTGCCGCCTGCCGTGAGAGAGTACAGCCAAGGGCGATGAAGCACGTTGGTCAGTGGCGTGCGCTTCGTTGGGGCAGCTTCGAGCAAACGACGTATCAAGTCCCGCGCTGTAAACATATCACAATGTCAATCCTAATCGCGATGACAAATCCCAAGGGATTATCACGCACCCGTTGCGCTAACGCCGACCTCATAGAGCAGATCTGACGCTCTACGATTCGCCGTCATATCTTGGGTTCGGTCTCGTCTTCGATAAACGGCTCCGGGATCATGAACCTGTCAGATGCCGTCCCGTTCATGTTAGTAAATCAGTCTACGCGAACAAAGCAAGGTGCGTACTTGGAGAATACGATCTTGACGCCCGCCACTAGCCCGTGTTGCGCGCCATTGCCTTCATCACCGTCGCGAACGTGGCGCGCCTGAGCAAGTGCACCATGTCGTAGTGCGCGTCGATTCCTGTCAGTTCCACTGGAGTGATGCGTCTGTAGACGAACTGGCGGTCCTCGTACGGATTTTGCTGCTGCATCGGCGAGCCGAACGCAATGTCGTTTCCGTCCCGCAAGATGCAATATTGCCCCTGACGAAGTGTACCCCATTGATCTGTGCAAATGAGTGTGCGTGCGTACGCACACTTTAATACGTCTGGAGTGGGGAATGGAACAATGGGAAAGGTAGGAGAGTAAAAGACACATACCCAGGTGTTGTTCGTCGGGTTGTCTACACAATAGCCATGGACTATCCTCGCGTCTATCCCATCTGGTCTTGCAATGACCGTAACCTGCATACCCAAACACACCTGCATGCATCTTATAAGCAAGGAAAGAGAGAGAGGGAAAGGAGAGAAGGAAAGGGTCCGCACGTGTCCGCATGCCCTCAAAGATGATCGGGTTTATCTTTAATAAGTCGATGCGATGTAATGCCGTGTTACGAGGCGCAGGCAACCAAAGGATGGTCGGTTTGGGGGGACATCGCTGATGTTGAAGCTCTGAGACGCATGCTCCGTCGCGCCCTGCGTCTCGCCCGCATCGTGCTCCCCAGGACCAGGAACCATTGCTGAGAAAGGGACATCCATTGGTAGTTGTCCGCATTTTCGCTGAGGGTTACGGATCGGGAATGTATGCTTGACTCCAAGTCGCGTCTTTGTGTGGCTTTATGAGATGACCGAGTGCCTTTGCTTTGTTTGACGTTACTATTGTTTGCATTGATTAACCAGGGTTGTTTTTTGGGCCTTGAAAGGACGCAGTTACCGTAGTTGTCGATTGAAGAGACGGGGTGAAGGACGAGTGGATTGTGGTGAGAGTGTGTGCGTGGCTTCTGTTGTGATTGAGTTGAAGACGTGATTGCGTCCTGTCCGACGAGGGTGTAACGAGGCGAGCCACTGATGTGTCTATCATTCCCTGCTGCGAAACACGGCGTCACTATACTTCTCAATTCGAGTGTGGGGCCATCACGCCAGCGCAGGGTGAATTGCTAAATAAGGCAGTCATTTATCGCTCCATACGAGACCATTTTTGGATCACAGCTGTCATCGGACTTCCATTGATAAGTGATATGAATCACCACACGCCTTCTTCTCGTCAGTTCCACTCTCTGTAACGTCTACTCTGTCCACATCGTCCATCGCAACACAATCTCTCCCATTTCCCGATCTGTTATCGTTGCTGATGACGACTAGAACCTCCAGCAATATTGAACACATCGCCCTAGGTGCATTCTTCTATCTTCTTTCTTCTCACTACGTTAGAAGTACTAATCGATTCGAGAAAGATCTGAGAAGAAGTGATGGGCCGGGTAACCCTCCGGTTCAGTCCAAGTCTGAGGCCATCGACCACCCTAGTCGAACACCACAGGCGTCGAGTGCGGCAAGTCCTAGCCCGCAGTCAGTCACATACCACATGATTAATATTCAGGAATACTGATTGACGCTCCGCGTGTGAACAGTACTAGTGCCCCTAGTTCTAACCCAGAACCGGACTTTGACAGCAATGCTAACGCACTCTGGACGCTTTACGGAAAGAATGCCCAAGGCGACGACGAGGTCTGGATCAAGACTCTGAAAGATGATATGGATGGCATCCTTTTATTTGTCCGTTCATATTTTGTTTATGCTTTTGGACTTTAACTCATGATGACATAGACTGGTCTATTCGCCGTAGTCCTCGCCGCATTCACAGTCCAGAGCATTGGGGCCCTGGTCCCCGACCCGCAGGACCGAATGGTGTTTTATCTTGAACAGAACTTCCTCATTCTCAATCAGATTTCCAGCCAAATCTCCTCCATCGCTCCACAGGTCCCCCCATTGGAGCCGTCATTACCCCCTCCGTTTGAACCAACGACAGCCGACATCCTCACGAATACCTGCTGGTACACGGCTGTAACACTTCCTACACGAGCGAAGCTCTAGCGTACCAAGTGTTAGTAGATAGATAATAAAGGT
>QFEY01000291.1:0-84044 GCA_003316435.1 Russula virescens
AAGGTGATTGGGCAGACCCTGCTGGCATTCCATCAATTGAAACTGGGAGCCGTTTCAGAATCAAACACAGAAAAAGTATTTGGAAAAGCCTACGGTAGTTCGCTGAGAGTTCGACTCGTCGAGGAGGGATGGTGGATGCCAGGGCCGGACCGGAAAGAGTCTCAAACGGTTGGTAACCGAGTTGAAGCGGCGCTTAACACCACCTTTATGTCATCGTTCATTTTGTTGCCATCATGGTGGCACAACCCGACACAGAAAATTACTTCTAACATTATGATCAACTGCATACTTGTTGAAAGGGTACGCCTTCGGTCTGTGCCACCATCAGCATCCCCATTCCTAGTTCCAGGCTAGGCACCAGACCCCATATTTCGACCTCCGTGGTCCCCCCCCCCCTGATCCATCACATTAACCAGTGCGCGACGACTTCTCGCACTTCCGTTATTGTCCTGTCTCTTTTTGGCGCTCTAACCATACAGTAAGTAGGTGTGGGCTTCACACACAGAGAAACTAAAAATAATTCGTAAATTTTTAGGGAATGCATAGTGACACTGGAATGAGGAAGGTCACGTATATAGTGCTAAGTGTAGCCCAAACATCGGCTAAATATGTCGAGGCCCTCATTCGGACACATTTCAGAGGAACCTGTGCATAGTCACAGACCTCGACCTGCTTCGGCCCGCAACACCTTTCATCGATGTACGGAACACTCTCCCGCATTTGAACGCCAGAGAGTCAGCATTAACGATGAACTAAGGGCTGATTGTTTCATTTAGGATCGGGTCTTTCGGTTTCGGCAAGGGAAAAGTGGGGACTAGTGAGGGACTAGTAAGCAACAAGTCAGGTCCTTTCTCAGTAGTGTTGAAGAGCGGTGTTAGATGCACTAGTACTTGCCACAGGTGATGGTCGGACTAGAGAATCAGTCTTAAGATTGGGAGAAATCCAGGGTACTTGCCCTTTATCGTCCATCACTTTGGGGTTGTGTTATCCAAGTTTGGTGCTGTGTATTTTTGAACAATCCTAGCCGAGTAGGGGGAGAATTGTAGCGCAGTCAAGTAATTACCGGGAAATGGTGGAAATTTTGATCACTGCGATTACATTCGCACCGAAGGAAGCACACAGATGGTGACACACCATAACCCAGATCACAACTTGGTATATCCGCTTGGAGTCTCTGCCTTCTCTAGCGCAGTTTCCCTATTCCCCCAGATCTTGTCGATGCCCTTGTGGCTGAGCCCGTGCCCGACCTCAGCATCCACGAGGAGTACCTTGCTTTGATGCCCAGAATAAGTCCAAACATGATCAGCCATCCGCTAGTAGCCGCTACCGTCGGGTGCGCATGAGTAGCCCACTCAATTTCGAACAAAAGAAGAGCTTACTGGCACCCAAGCACTTGCCGACTTGCACTGGTATGCCGACGCCCGCGTCGAAGGGAAGCCACGCCGCCTCGAGTCGTGTGAGCGCCAGCCAATCAGGAAGGTGCCCAACGCCATGACAAACTCCATGAAACGTAAAACGTACTTTATTCGGCCAACTACGCCGTGAAGTACAGAAATTTGCTGCCTTGGCCCGGCATCGTGCGCAGCTTGTCACATGAGGGTCGAACGGAAAGCAGAAAGGGAAGGGTCACCAGGGATGGGAGAATGCGTGGAAAGTGAGTGCGTACCACTTCTCCGAGGATGGCCAGAGGACCAGCCTGCTAGTTTTTAATGTCACTATTAGGGAGGGGGAGTTGGGGTAGTGTTGGGGTTTCGAATTGGCAAACGACGCGCGGCCCAGCCACAATGCTGACAAATCCGAGTACTCAGAGTCCTTGTATCATAACCCAGACCACCTCATCGACCCCCGTTCCTCCTTGTCCCGTTTCATGTATCTACTATAATATATAACTTGTGAGCTGGAAAATCCTGGAATTAGAAGGAAGTCATCTTGTCCAAATAAATAGATCCAGCTCGCCCAAACAAAGACTTTTCGCCTAACAGGGTGCGATTGACGTGATCAAGGGGCCCTCGGAATCCGAAAAAATGACCGCGGGTCGATTTTTTTGGAACCGGCTCTTGGACATGGACTACCTACCTATGTAATCAGGGGAATTACCATATCGGGTATGATTAGATTAGATTTGCTGTGATAAAAGCACGTGAGCTGGCCTAACCAAAAAGAGGAGGTGCACGTGAACTCTCCCAAACAGGACATGCTCGACTTGCCTCTCCAAGTGCACATCCAAACAGGACAGAGACTTCACATTTTCTTGCTCGCCTCTCTGATTACTGGCCATCATGACTAAAAGCAGAGCTCAAACGTTCGATTTTGGGGTGTCCTGAGGGAGGTTGACTTTTTTCGTATCGCAACCTCCCAAGGGACTACCTATCTACCCCCCGGTCACGGAATCGCGGACCGAGGGCCCCTTGGACGTGATGATATGAGTTCTGCTTCTGCTCCTTGGGAGTCTCGACTGAATCTCTCAGCGGTGCATTGTGCTTCGCACGGGGTTCTGCTAGTATTTACTTATCCTTGATTCTGCATTACCTTTCCTATATTTTTCGCTCCCGGACTCCACCTTCTGCTACAATTCTGGTGCTCTTCTATGCTCACGTTGACCTAACTCCTTCCTCCTTGATGGACACCACACGCTCTGGACCGCGTGCTCGCCCTACTCTCTGGTCTGTTTTCGTTTGGCTACCAAACCCACCCTTTTTCTTAGCTCGATTTTCATTCTAGATTGTCTCGCGAGCCTGAGCCCTGGTGTCTAAACCTTCGAGCGCGCGCCCCAAAACGGCCTCTTTATACCCTGTGGACCGACCTTGTAGATTTATAGGTTGCCACTGATTTATATAGGACTCACTTCTCGTTGTAGGGGCAGCGTCGATACGTTAGATGCGTCAGACTGCGACTTTTATCGTCCAAACCCTCACGTGTCCCCTTTATCCTTCTCTCTTGGGCTCGCTTTCCTCGTCTTCTCCCGGATCGCCGCAGAACTGCTGTTTTGCGCTATTCCCATCTTTCTCCATCGTCTCAATTTCGTCTCGGCCTGATCGACGCCCGCCGCATGCCGTTTCGCTCGTCTCGGCTCTAATCGCTTGCGCAACCTGCCTTATTGGGTCGCTTTGTGTCAATCGTTGGGGCCATCTCCCACGTTGTGTTATCTCTCCATCATTCCCTCCTCCTCCTTCGCCTAGACTTTCCCTTGGGTTGACCAACCTTTCAAAACCCTCGCATCCTGCCCTACTACGAGGTAAAGGGCTCAGTGTGATTGCGGACGGTATGCTCAGGCTCTCTCCCCTAATTGTTCTGATTGATATCCATTAGTACAAGTCATTATATATTCGTCTCACCTTCATAGAATAATTCATCAGTCTTGGTTGTCGAGATTGAGGCCTATACTTATATCTTGACTCGTGAGCTGATTTGTATGTAGTCATGCCCATTACGCACAGTCCTGTTACTAATCATATGCTGCACTTTAGTAGCGCACGCCAGGACTGAGATTAGGCGATGCTACGTTACAGGAAGTCGCCAGCGTCATGAGTGCACCGAAATATTAATTGTACTATAGAAACTTCGCAGGAATATCCATAATCTTCGTCGTTTTGAGCAGAAGTCTGAGGGAAGATAAACGTATGGCTGCGCTGCCGGATCTGTCCGAGAGTGACGCAGTGACGCCCCAAACAAAGTCCGAAACCCTGCTTCTATGGCACCATCCGAGGCCAAGGCCAAATCGTACGATACGCCTTGCTCGGGTTCGAGGTGATCCCTCCCACTCCCCCCCTTCAGCAGTCCTCAAAGTCTCCGGGTTCATTTTCCAATACCTGGCATGATCTCTAAATTTTACGTGCCTTGTGCCTCGTCTCCTCTCTCGCTTCGCAAACACTCCCCTCAAACCCGACTTTATCTGAAACATAGGGAAGGCATATTCTATCCTAGCCCTCCTATATGTGGTCCTTATGTTGTATGTCGTTTTCATGAGGTAGATGTCAGATCTTAATTTATTCATTACGTCCATCATTGATTCCATTGCCGCATCACTGAGGGGCCGTGCTGCCCACAGTCACAGTCATCGCAGTAGCCTTGGAATTATGGCGAGATCGATGAAATGTCACGACGCGAGCTAGGCTACGAATGAAGATGTCCTCATTTTGACGTACGAGACGTGAGCCGCCATCGACGAATTCTCTCAGTTAGGAGTCGCAACACGGATAGCTAGCCAACGTGGAACGTCCCACGGAAACGCTGAGTATTGGCCCAGCCACGTTGATGTCATATACCTGTGCTAGTGGCGTTCAGGTCTCACGAGAATTTTCTCCAGTGAACGTCATGGCGACATTGTTTGCAAGATAACATTTATTATTGGCACTACACTATGGGATTGGGAGCACTCTCACTGGAACGCGAACTTTATGGGAAACAGTGCGCTACGAGGCAACGAACCGACAGCCCTGCGCGGGAGACTGAAACCGGAACCCAAAATATGCCCTAGAACTCTACCTTGGATACTCTAGTAGAAGATAAACTCAAGGGCTACTTGGACGATCGAAAGTGTCGAGTCGCAGGTAGGAGACCGGAAATGATGCAACCAGAAATGATCCTTGGGCCTTGGCAGATCGAATGGAGTCGAGGTCAGCTCGACTGGTCGATGAATCTAAGTCTAGGACCGAGTGGCTCGGAAAATCCCCTCAAAGGACAAGGACGTTGTCGTTCAATAATAACAAACAGCGCGGCACATTGCAAGTTCGCGATGCGCGCGGCCTGGCCGGGGCGGATGTTAACCGCCGGCGGCCCGCTTCTACCAACGGCCGACGACACGACGACAACAATATAGCTTTTCCGACGTCCGTATGCCATACTCCAGACGTTGGCGTCTTCTCTTTTTCATAACTCCAAATTCGACCGGAACGTACCTCTCATATCAAAATGGCCATGAATCACTACAATATCGCTGGCGGACCAGCCCCATGGGTAAGAAAATCTCCCCTACGTCTTCGACATGCTGGCGCTCTCAGCCTCTCACATCCTTACTCTCCTCGGCTCTGCCTAGCAATCCTTCACTTGTTTCGTGTGTAGGCACACCTGTAACAGCCGCCAAGACCTACGCACACATTATCAGCATTCTCACCTCCCCCGTTCAAAGTATTGCTCTTATCCGAATTGCGAATGGAGGGGTCATCACTCTTTCGAGTACGATGACCATGGGTGGATACATCTGGTGGATCGGCACGACAAACTACCACCAGTCCAAGTGATATACCGTGTGGATCTGATTTTGGAGGCGATCATAGACTGCCGCGACAAGGGGCATATTCTAGATCAGCAAGAGTTGGCATGCGAACTTGTCAGGAAAATGGCGCGGCGGGAAAGGAAGGTGTGGGCTGAGGATTTTTAGGGTCGTTCGGTGGGAGCAAGCTCACACTAGCCCGCTGAGTGGGAGGTGGACGAATGTGATTGAGGCGCCTAGATGCATGCTCATATATATACGTAACTACAAGCTATCTTGACGCCTTGGATGCCGCCAAATTCCGAATTCCGTTAGAATGCCTAATATCAAAGGGGCTGTGCCAACTGTATTGTGAACTAGGACGCGCAGGCTAATGTCACGCTATTTGATATCCCTGGATTACGCCCATCCACCCGAAGTCCACCCGAGGACATGGAAAATGCCGCTAAGGTCGGAGGCTTGTCTGGATGGGTTGACCCCTTCAATCATTCCCATACGAGGGCAGTCAGCCCATCAACTGAATGGGTTGACGGACACCAACCCCAGGGCCATTTTCAAGGGGCCTTCCACCCTTTGCCTTCCCTTTTCCCTATTAATACTTCTTGTTATGGACCACGTTACTGTACAGCTGAGTAGCTGACCTAAAAATGTATGTATACACAGCTCTTCTTTCAAGTCTTGAGGTCAGATATCATGAGTCTGTCCGCTGAAAATTTTGGCTGGACTTAACGTCTTCACAAATGCCCGCAAATGCGTCCTCTGGTTTGGTGAACCGCCCACAAGCATGCCACGTGCTTCTACGTTCACCCAACAGCAGGTCCCCTTAATACATGGTGGTACCATTGAACTCGCCAGCCTAAAAGACGTCTTTGACATACGCCTGACTAGTGCTGTGCGTGGCCAGGCCAGCCAGGCCAAGCCAGGCCCAAATAGGCCGGGCCAAGCCGGGCCAAACTGACGGCTCCAGGAGGGCTTTGGCCCGGCCTGGTATCTGCCCTTGACACTCGTGATCGCGTGATCACTTGACAACAGGTCCCCCTCCCCCTCATAAGTATGCTACAGTGCCGGACAGCACCTGATTGTCACATGTAATGCTGGCTGAAGCAAGGTCAATAATGGCAACATCAGCCTCACAATCGACAGGGTGTTCCTGGGATTTCCCGTACCCAGCAATATCCCTCTCCCCCCATCATTCAGAATTCAGGGCTGGTCCCCTCACGTGCTTCCCTCCCTTCTGAACCCATCGCGTGACTTCCTCTTTCACGTCCCGCCTTCGGCAACCTCCGATTGACGTGGCTTGAGCTTTCCCACCCATGTCCCACCTTCAGCAACATCCGAGTGATGCGGCCTCATCATCAGAGACATCGAGCTCATCGTCCCTGACAATGAGCACACATATTTTCCATTTTCCCACGTATTTTATGCAACATATATATATCACTGGAACCGCATAAACGAGTAGAACACGAATATCATAATTAATATATGATTATAAATAGTTTTGACGTCCTTGGTACCCAGGAATACCCCAGCAAATCCCATGACCCCCATCCATGTGATTTCCTTAAACCTTCCCGCGTATGGCCCACATTTGACAACCTCCGAGTGATGCGGGTTGAACTTTCCCGCCCATAGTCCCGCCTTCGGCAACATCCGAATGACGCAGCCTCACCATCACAGATGTCGAGCTCATTGTCCCTGATGGCGAGCACGCATATTTGCCACTTTCCCACGTATTTTATGCAACATATATATATCATTGGAACCATAGAAATGAGTAGAACATGAATATGACAATTAATAAGATAATTACAAACAGCTTTGACATCCTTGCTACCCAGGAATACCCAGTCCCTCACCCACGTGATTTCCTTGAACTTTCCCGCCCCATGTCCCACATTCGGCAACCTCCAAGTGATGCGGCTTACACATTGCTCACACATGTCAAGCACATGCATCCCTACCTTTCCCATGTATGTTATGCAACTTATCATATATCATTAGAACCGCATTAACGAGCAGAGCACGAATATGACAATTAAAAATAAATGATTAAAAATAATTTAACACTCACAGTATTGCATCGTCAATTCACATACCAATGTAATTACAAGCCATGACAATTAAATAAATGATTACAAACAATTTAATCCCATTATATCATCGCCAATCCACATACCAATGTAATTACCAAGCTACAACAATTAAATAAATGACTACAAACAATTTAACACTGTTGGATCGTCAATTCACATACCAATGTAATTACCAGCCATGACAATTAAATAATGATTACAGATAATTTAACACTGTTGTATCATCAATCCACATACCAATGTAAGTCACTTACCCACATGATTTCCCTGACATGTGCCTCCTCCCTCAGCAACTTCCGAGTGACACTCCCACATCAAGCTTGTCATCTCTGACAGCGAGCACATAGAATCTCACATATTTTATGTAACATACATATACCATTAGAATCCTATTAATGAGTAGAATACAGATGTAATGATTAAATATATGATTACAAATTATTTTGCACCCGCAGTGTTGCATCGTCAACCACATACCATGTAAGTCACTCGTCCACGTGACTTCCTCCCTCATGGCGTAAGCACCTTTTTCCTGGCTTCACAAACACTCAAGCCATATTAACGAGTAGTACTAAATATAAATACTAAAGGTGTTAAAGACGATGTATGATCCAAGTCAGTTGTGAGGACAGCCTTGAGAAGCAAAGGAATAAATGATCTGCAATGACAGAGACAAGGGTGCGCACCTGCAGCAAATCTAGTAGAAGGTGGTGCCGAGGGAGGGTGCACCTCAGGGCAAATGTGAATGCACAGCCTTGCTGTTGACTCGCATCCATAATATGGATCGCTTCCACTTGCACTCTGCGATAAAAAGCATGAGCAAAGGTCCAAAGCAAAGGTTCAAGTTCAGGGTCGCTTACCAATGTGGGTTTGTGGGCTGTCAACATCAAAATCTCTGGGAAATCTTCTGACCCCTCCAAAAGAGGGAGGATGCCTTGGGGGAACTGCATTGATGGAAAGTGTTAGCACCAAGGGAGGAGAGGGAGACCGGTATTAATGGATGCGACACGTGGGGCCAAAGGGGAAGGATGCCTTGGAGGTAAGAAGGGAGAGGGAGGACCAATGTTGACAGGTGTGATGTCGATGTGGGAGCAGAAACAAGGTGGTACTAGGGGAGGGGGTACCTCAGGGCATGAAAGTTGATGCAAACACGTCGACTTGTGTCCATGATATGGATTGCTTCCACTCGCACTCTGCAATGGAAAGCGTGAGTAAGGCTAAATGTACAACTTCGGAGTAGCTCACCAATGTGGGTCCGTGTGCTGTGGACATTGAAGTGGGACAGGAAATATTCCGGGCCTTCAATGAGAAGCATGCCCTGGGGGAACGACGCTGATGGAAACAGTCAGCATCAAGGGAGGATAGGGAAACCAGTATTGATGGACACAACGCATAGGGCCAAAGGTAAAGGATCTTGGGGGAGCGACGTTAATGGAGATTGTTGGTATGAAGGGAGGTAAGAGGCGAGAGGGAGGTCCAATATTGATGGGTGTGATGTCAAGGTGAGGCTGGAAATTTCCAGGGCTCTTTGATATGAGGGAGGTAAGAAGGGAGAGGGAGGGTTGATATAGACGGATGCACCGTTGATGTGGGACCAGAAATTTTCTGGTCTTTTGATAAGGGGAAGAATGCCATCAGTGGAAATAGTTAGCATAAAGGGAGGTAGAAGGCGAGAGGGAGGTCCGATATCAGTGGACACATCAGAGCGGGCCTTTCAATAAGGGCTCGGGGGAATAACAGTCAGCATGAAAGGGGGTAAGAAGGGGAAGGGAGATCCGATAGCGATGGACACGCACCAATAATGTCAGTTTGCCTGGGTGCGCAAGAGGCCAGTCGAGCCAGTTGAGCGACGTGGACTGAAGGACAATCTGAAAAGAAGTCAGTGGTATGACATAGAAATTTGGGCCATTACATGTATCACACATGGGCCAGAGATCGTCAGGGAAGCCATCCTAACAGGTGTTGAGAAGTTGAAACCAAAAAGGAGAAGTTATTGGTGACACTGTGCATAATTTCCTATGCATGCGTTCTGCAAGCTTTTGGAAGCCATTCAAATGATCTTGTAATCTCCAGATATAGAATGTGAGAAGGATCGTGGCACAAGATCATCTGTCGACTGGAGGTCATTGAGACTGCACAAAAAGTGGTGAAAACGAGGGATGCAGGGATTTTCTTGCTTTTTTTCTAGTGTATTGTGTTCATTTCATCTGACTCAGCTTCAGCCTTAGTCATGACACTGGCGAGCAATCGCACTTGCATAGTACTGTCAAGCATCAAATCAACATTGATATTCGTATTTCCCCTAATCGATGAGCCTGTAGCAAATGTTGTCACCAGTTCTCCCCTGCAAGCTATCCCAGGTTCAACCATGCTATCTCGGTTTGCATACTTCTAACTATTAGAGTGTGTTCACCAGGCTCACTTGACTCGACACCCCATAACCCGATGTCCGCCATAATGCTGTTGCACCAACAATCACACTAGCGCTGTTGGCTTGTCCTCATTATGCTGTGCCTGTATGTCTACAAGGTCTTTCGGAACCATACGGAATGACTTACTGCAATAACCTAAGCCTTTCCAAGGTGCAGCGCAGTGGTGGAGGCCTTGAAAGGGCACAGTTTTTGGGACTCACCGATGCCATTTTTTTCGGGCTGAGCCTTCTTTCCCACATACACCCTTCCTTGACTGCTAACACCCTCAGCTGGACGCACGCATGCTAGACCACTGACACACCCCTCTCCCACTCCAAGGTGCACTTGACTGCACAGCCTGTCCAGGACACTCGTGCAGTCAATTTGGCACAAGCACAATGCCCAGCATTTGTGGCCACTCCTGCCCCCCCATGTAGTGCTGTGTCCACTGCTGTTACAAGCTCTGGCCCTGGTCCTCCCATGGACCCTTCCTACATCCCTGCCTGTACCTCCCAGCAAATCCCCTGGGACTCACTGCCTTTCGCATCCTACCCGGAATCTCCAGAACCCTCACATGATCTGTCACATGACAAATCACATGCCCTGTCAAGTGACCAGTCACATGACTGGTCAGGTGCCGCATCAGGTGATCACTCACATGACTGATCACATGTCACATCACGTGACTTCCAGAACCTTCTGCTACATTCTCCTTCTTGTCGCTCTATTACTGTACTGATTGCTGTTCCTTTATCGCTGCACCTGTTCTCATGACCGGACCTGATTACTGTACTGTTACTCAGCTTGACGTCATCTGTTTGTCAGATTACTTACTGATCATCTCTTGATTCATCGGCTCGCTTACTGTACCCCTGTCACTCGCTGATTCATTGCTTACTAGTCTCTCTGTTTGATTACTGATTGCTGACTTGACCGCTTGGCTGATTACTTAGTATTACTGATCACACTTAGTTAGCTCTGTAACCACTTAGCAAGACTGATTTGTCATCCAGTAGTATACTTGTATTTATACCTGTGCTAGTACTGAACTTAGGCCCTAAGCCTGAGTTAACTCAGTTTTCGTCTCATTGCTCTTATCCTCCTGTGTGCACATTCAAGGCCCTCCTCTTCTTCTAAAACATTTACCTTTTTGACTTGTGTTCATTCGCAAGTCGTCCGGAGCCTATTGATTGAGCTATATCAATCAACTTGCCTGTGCACCACCTGTCCCGGACCTTCCCGGCCCGGTCTCCTGCCTAATTAGGTATCACGCGACTTCACTCGACTTAGGACCACGCTCAGTCCTATTGCAAGACTTCCCGACACATTGGTTGAGTACCACTCCCATTGCTGAACTTCCTGAATATCAGAACTTTCACTTGATCACTATCGTGATAACGATCCCGAGACGGATCGTAGCAACTGCTGCCTCAGGTGGAAATGCTTGCGTGCCCGCTGTGGGGTTCCACGTGCTGTTACACATAAGCGTCCATGCTATCAGAGGTAGCGTTGTACCCTGTGCCGGCATGTCGCCGCTTCTCATGGGTGTTTGGAATCCATATCCATTGTGTGTAAGGCTGGGGGTATGGCGTGAGTCAGCGCTGGGCTGCCATGGTTTACCCCCATAACTACGACACTGGAAGAAGGTTGGTGATTATATGAGTATCGTTTCTACCTCCTTCACAGGCCTCACCTGTCTGCCTGGGTGTTCATCAACATTCCCTTCAGTGCGTTGTGAGTGAAAGTGCATTATGTGATGGCCACTCTGTGACAACCAATTTTGATAGGTTGACACCCAGATTATAGTGCCTGATGGGAGGAACATGTGAGACAAACAAGGCGTGGAAAGGGTTGGACAGTGATGGGAATGCACTGGGCACACTGTGGGGATCTCTGGTGTGACGATGTTTGGTGGTAAGAACAACTTTTTCCGTCTATAAAGCTTGTGACTGATGTCTTTCTTAGCATAGCTTTTACTTTCTAGCACTGTGCCACCTGCAGTGCCAGACGGTCATGTTTGCTCCATTTAGTTAGGCAGACACTAATTTAAGTGTTTCACCATTCCCTGTCGTGCTGTCTCCGTGAACATGTGACCAGCAAGTTGAAAATTATGGCGAATCAACAAACCTTTGCTGAATGTGCCAAAGGTATAAAAAAACACCCTGTCAACTCAGTGAACCTAGGCTACTAATTCCCGTCCCCCCAACAACGCTGACTTTCCACTTCCCTTGCCATGGCTAGTGGTCCTTTGGTTTCCTCTGAGACGCGGGAACGCCAGACAGTAGCCCGCAATGCTCTAGCAAGTGATGTTGACTCGGCCTTGGCAGACTTCTTGGCTACACTCAAAATCATTTCAGACACACATGACTGGTCAGTCCACTTTCAAAGACATATTGTACCAGCCTCATGTATTGATCCATGATTTAGCGATGTGGGATATGTGAAGACACTTGCTGGCATTGGCTGTTTCAAGAAGGCGACAAAAGGCACTCCAACTCCATACACGGCATTCTGTGGCAAGAAACTTGAGGAAGTGAACAAAGGTATATTTTCTATCACTATCCCTTGAATGCACTAACAAATAATATTTTTATCTTAGACAAAGCACCAGGCCACAAGATGACACTTCCCCAGCTCCTATGTGATCACTCTGAGGCACTCAGTGCAGAGTTTCAAGATCTCTCAGTCAATCAAAAGAAAGAGCTGCTTGATGAATGTCTCCGAGCCAGGAGCGAGAAAGAGAGCATGCCAAAGAGGCTTTCCAATGTTCAAATTAGTAAGGCTGTTGACACCAAGATACATACTATTACAACCACGGTGAGTTCATATTACTTTCTCGGAATAATTCTAAGACTTTTCTCCAGTGCAAGGACCTCAATCAACTATTCCAGACTGAATGCCTGGTCCTTTACGGCCGGGGTAATATAGACCACACCTATTCAGGTGGTGGCTTTGCGACAGAGGGGGCCCAGAATTGGCTTGCTAATGCAGAAATTGGCCACAATACACCCTGTAATGCTGCATTGCAGCTAGAGGCATTTTCTGTATCAGGCTGCAGTGTGCGGCTCAATAAAGCTGATCTCAGTAGGTACCATATCCCCATCTTCTGCAACAATATCTAACTTATGATGATAGTTGCTGCAAGGGTATTCCAGCGTGAAATATGGACTGAATGCCGAAAGGCAATCCAGGATGGATTGGGTACGCATGTCTATGATTGGTTTGGAGCACAAACTAAGTTGTCCTATCAGCGAGGGTCCTTAGAGCCAGGGGTCACCCTCGCCCTGGCCTTCAGATAAATTATGCTCAGTATAAATCCAAAATCGTCGAGTCATTGGGTGTGGCACTTGCTGGCTGGCCTGTACTTGGCCGTATCCGCAGTCCTGGTGATCTCACCCTAGATCAGGCAGTCATACTCAGGGATGCCCTGACGAGTGGGGAATGCAGGTGGGTTGGACTTTCCTGACCCCAGATAATGGCCCGGAGGGCCAATAACTTGAAGTGTCATGCAAATGGTGAGGAAGTTTATGGTCCACCTTGGAAGAAGCGTGCAAAGAAGGTAGTCCCCACCAGTGGTGATGGAAGTGAGGGGGATGGCACTGAAATGTAGGGGGTGTCCAAGTCTGTCAGGTCGTCAAAATACTTTAATTTTATCTCAAATTCTTGTCATTCGAGCCATACCCATCACAATATGCTTCTTAGAATAGTCTTTTTTGTTAGTGTCAAGTTAAATACACAGTATTCACAAAAAACTTCCCAAGTTGTGTTTGATTGCTAAGCACCTTGAATGGAGGTAGTAACTCATGGGATACATGCTGTGGATTGTGCAGCCACCTGGGCTTTGTTGTTTGTGCTGAAGAGAATGAAACAACTACAGTAGTACAGTAATTGGCAGGCTTGTCTCTTGCCTGGCTGGAGAGATGGATATGATGCTTCGAAGTTGTCACACCTAATGTTCCTCCATCTGAGTCTTTACCAGACAAGCTGTAGAGATCTACAGTCTCAAAGTATAATGTGTGTGCGTTGGGCATCTCTGAGTAACTGACATCTACATCTTCAATCTGGCTGGGACATACTCATGCAAGCCTTGACACCTCAACCAACCAGTATGTGCCCCAGTCATTGTGTATCAGATCCTGATGGCTTGAAAGAAATCACCCCTTGCCAGGTCGTGCTGGCATTTGCATATGCTTATGTGGGCAAGGTTTGCCTGGAATGCAACTGCCAGTGGACCTGGCACTGTTGGGTCCGAGGTGACACAGATTCTCTGCTGGTGCAATACTGACTCTTTCTGTTGTCTCAGCTATTCTATTCCACTTGGCCTTGGTTCACTCGTATCTATTCTCTTTTGTCTTTTGTCTTCTTTTTCTGTCTCACATGAATTCTCGCATGTATCTTTGTACAGTACATATATAGAAGATAGGGTTGCAATAACAGCACTCTTCATTTTTGTGACCTATGCTGTTATGGTTGGGAGAGTTCTATATGGCGGGCTTATTAGCAACTTGCCCAATACTGTCTTT
Source organism: Russula virescens (assembly GCA_003316435.1). Lineage (NCBI taxonomy): Eukaryota > Fungi > Basidiomycota > Agaricomycetes > Russulales > Russulaceae > Russula > Russula virescens. The sequence continues at coordinate 14,243 of QFEY01000291.1, forward strand.
TTCGTGCATTCATGTAGTGGTCCTTTGTTAAGTTCACTCTCATGGTGCCTGCGTGATTGGACCAAACCCATATTGGTGGTCGAGTATATCATCACACTTGGCTCAAAGCAGTCCTGGTGCAATGTCATATTCTGACCATAGTACCTCAAGAGAGAGCCACCCCCATGAGGCATTGATGGAAACCAATGCCATGGCTTGAGGTTGTATCGACCAGATAAGAGGGTGGGGCAACAGATTAGGGATTATTGTACTGATAAAGGTTTGCATCAGACTGTGTTACAACCATGTTATACTATTTGATGTCTGACCTGGGTACATTCATCAAGTTTAACTAATTCGAATGGTTGATGTGGCTAGTAATCAATAGGCCCAATGATTGATGATAAGTATGATACATGCCCTGCACATGCGTTTCGACACTTGCTGCACTGAGACTGTCAGTGCAGCAAGTGCCGAAACATAGCATACACGAATCATCAATGGTGCAATACCCAGGCCCATCTTGATTGGTGACTTTGACTTCATCCTTGGAAATAATGATGCATTGCGCAATGCAATGTTAAGCTACCCTTTCCATTAGCGCTAGTGCTGGCTGGGTACATGCGTGTAAGTTTTCATTGCGTAATGTTGTTTGTTGAATACACGTCGTTGCTACCCACTTGTACTGACATGCTCACTCCCGCCCAGTATGCCTTCTTGTCCTCGTAAACTCAATTCTAGAACTACAAGAGAATATTCTGGCATGCGCTTCTCAACCCCAATCATGCCGAAAGTGAAGGTGATAAAACATTCACAAACACGTGAGGAAAAGAGGCTCCTCGATGAGAAGAGGAAGCAGGAAGAGCACCGTGAGGTTTAGTGACACCTTAGCAATTAGAACACATTGTTCTGATTTTCTCCCAACAGGAAGGACAGTAGTCATGTGTTAAAGGATTGCGGAGGTAGGTATGGCTGCAAACGAGGTGCTGGGTGACATTGACTTGGCAATCATCCTGGATGTTTCCATGTATGACGACCCAATGAATATCGACCCCCATCTTGAAGAATGGGATGACATTGTTGAGGAAGATGCAGAAACAGAGGCACAGACAGCCAGCCAGGTGGCAATGCACCGTGCAAGGCTGCAATCCATCATAGCGTGCGTCTTTGTCAAAAGGTTTGTTTTATCTCTTAGCGCTTACCATATTATAGAGCTTTTGGTGGTGGAAAAAAGGGCTCATATCTGACCCGCTCACGACTCTCACGCCGATGCACTGCAGAGAGGGAGTGGAGTGCAATCATGCACCTACTTCTTGAACCATACCTCGAGTGGAAGTGCCACCGCGTTACCTCCCATCCTGAAGTTGAGTCTGACAATATTTGGTCAATATGCATGTTGGGACTTGAAGGTTTGGATGCCGAAATTCCTGGAATCCATTGCTGATCCACTTCTAGGAAGCGGCTTGTGCAGTGTGTGGCAGCGCAAGGATGAGAATCCCAATGTCGCACTCATGCATATCAGCCTCATCACAGGAACTCCAATTATTCCCAATCTCACTTTCTCTGTTAGCCTCATCAAATTCTTCTACCTCCTTCATCGGCGCCAGCCCAGCATCAGTGTTCAAGGCTTTATCAAGGCTACATGTGTGTTTCAGCAGGTAATTTTTCCTTGTTGTTGAGCTCGATGACCAATTCACCATGACTCTTCTAGGTCAGATATGTCCAATCAATGGAGCAACTATTTTCTCAAGCTTTCAATGTCTTCTGCAACGTGCAATGCAGACTACAAGCAAGAGTAGACATTGCACTTGGTCACGATGCCCCTGATTGGAACATGAAGTATGATTGCCTGGCATGTGGGTTTCAGGTGGGTTTTCTGCTGTGCCAGGCATGCGACACCTCATGTCCTGTCAGCAACCAGATGAGGAGCCTTTAGTCCCTGCACGGATGCATGCCATCAATGGCTGTGACTCCCAAAAGCGCGATAAGACAGCTGGAACATGCGATGAGTGCACATTTGACAGCAAGTATTTCCTCTCACACAGCTTTGTTGACTGTTTTAAGGATGAGGTGAAGTCACACACCGCCGCACAGAGAGTGGAGAAGACTATTGTGGAAACAGAAGATGGCTTTGCACTTCCGGAGGGTGAGGAAGATGACCGCTGTGGCAGCAATTGGAAGGCAGCAACTTCCAAGGAGCTCCTGCCGGCTTCGAAGGAGGCTTTTGAACAGACAGGTATCTTCACCTGCCTGTGTCGACATGGGATCGTTGAGTTTATGATTGAGTTTGTGCAGTCTGGTGAAAGGTGTGTGCTCTCCTTTTCGTCCCTCGTACTCATATTGATTCATATTCCAAAGGGCCAAACATGCCCTTGCTGCGATTGCAACCATCTTAAGGGTCTTTGGGGAGGACCAAGGTGTCAGGTATGACATCAATTGTGTCCTCGATGTCACGCTTTGCAACAGTTCACTGAGGGATGACATGGCCCAAAAATGACTCCAGTGTGTTGTTGATGCATTCCACTGTTGGGCACACAAACGATCTTGTCAAGTCAAATACCATCCTTTATACCGAGTGGGCTTTGGGCTTGAAGACCTCTCAACATGTGAGAGGTTCTTCTCGAGCCTCAACAGGACTGCACAGAATATTCACCATTCATCTAGCTATCGCTGGATGCAGTCAATCGATCTACATGTTCAACAGGTGAATGAAGATCGATATGCATCTCTTGGTATCTCCATTTTAGCACTTATACTGTGTTTCCGATACTGATGATTCACTAGGCAATTTTTTACTACATAACTACAAACAGGCCCTTTGTTGTCAAGTCACGTTCACCAATGAGTTGTGTTTGTTCAAGTCCATGACAGGCTTTTCTTCAATGGATTTCCAGCGCTGGCACCAAGAGGAGATTGATTTCCTCTCTCTTGCGAGGCAGAAAGAACCTGAGGAAATGTCACTCAAAGTCTCATACGTGGAGGCACTGGAGAAAGTCATTGCAATTGAGTAAGGTGTTTACTTATGCTCTGTATGCTATCTCATTGTCTGCCTAGGGAGGAACGTCATGCTGTCAGGAAGATGATTGATGAAGTTGGGCCCTTCCTGACAGTTTCTGAGCATGATTTTGCCTCCGGCATAGCTGGCGATGTCATGAAGAAAAGTAAGCATGAAGCAATTGACAGGGAGCTTCAACGCATCGATAGGAAGATGGACCGAGCACAGCGTTCCGCAGATGATGTTGAGCAGTTACTGGGTGTCAAAACACAATGGCAACGCGACGATACCGAGTATATGAAGATACTTGGATATATCAGTAACAGGAAGTTTGTCTATGTTGTTGAGGAGCTACAGGGACTCATTGTGAGCAGGTTGATGGAGTTGGACAAGGTGAACTTGGCTGGCTCAGGTAGGTGGAACGCTTCTCTGCGGCAGCATGTCTATAACTTCTCTCCTAGGGTATAAGCTGTGAAAGCACATTGCCCAGGCACTCTCTCGCCGCTGTGCAGCAATTTGTAGTGCAATCGAGCACTACAATACTCTTGCACCCGTTCAGAAACCACCTTGTCCTGTGCTTGCTTACTCCGAAGTTGTCAATTATTGCAACTTTTCTGATTTTGAAATCCTCAAGCACTCCGACCACAATGTCCTCTCCAAGCCCTGGGCTATCCATGCCAACCGCCAGGCAGCAAATAAATATTTCAAAATACTGCATGCTGAGGAAGAGATTCACTGCTGTAATGTCGAGGTCGCTCATCTTCAGGCTTGGGTTGATGCAGAGGATGCAGAGATGTGCAGAGCTGTTGCTGCACATGAAAAGTCAGATCCCCCATTTGCTGCTCACCTGAAGGCCATACAGACACAGCATCATGATATCAACAACCGCCTTCACATTCAGCTTCAGCAAATTTATCGCCTACCTAAGTATAGTGGCCCCCGGCCATCTTCTTTACCAGTGGCCCCAGCCAGCGACAGTGAGCCCTCTTCTGCTGCTCTGCAACCTCTTTGCTAGTTATGAGCTCATTTACGACCTTCATAGCACAAATCTCAACAGCAGATCAGGAACAGCCCAGCAATGAAAGCGATACAGACGATGAGCTGCTCAGCGATGAGGAAGGGGATGAAATGGTTCGGATGTCAGATGCAATGATAAAAATCACTGCATAAGCAATATGGAGGGCCTTCTTTTTTCTTATATTGTCTCTAAACATTTCTTACACGTCTGCAGCCTATTTTAACTCGTAACAATTTCAGGACATTGTTTCAGGTCACTTCTTCGATTTGGTGTGTCTGATTCTGTGTCACCCTGCTGGGTCACTACTCTCGCTCTCACTCATCGGGTTCCCACTGCCAAACTCACTCCGCTAATTCTCACTGCAGTTCTCGCTCCCTGGTTCTCGCCGTTACTCTCATGCTCTTAATCAATGGAGGCCTCTATCTTCCTGCTCAGGTAATTCTGAACTCGATATATACTACAAGTCACGAAGTACAGGAAAGTCTCAGTTGTCGCTCAACTAGCTTCCTGCACGCTCAGGTAAAGGTACTATCTGCCGATATTATTGGTGGGTGTTGCTATTGGCCCTCCCTCTCCCTTCTTATTTGCTGACCATTTCCACTCACGCAGTTCCCCCAAGGCATCATTCCCCTTCTCGAAAGGTCAAGAAAGTTTCTGGTCCCAACGTCCATCGATATTGGTCCTCCCTCTGACTTTGTAGTTGCACTTTGATGTCATGTCCATCGATATCGGTCCTCCCTCTGACCTCATAGTTGCATTTCAATGTCACGTCCATCGATATCGGTCCTCCCTCTGACCTCATAGTTGCACTTCGATGTCACGTCTATCACTATCGGTCCTCCCTATCTCTTCTTATATCCCTTATTGCCATGTATTTTTGTCAACGTCGTTCCCCCAAGGCATCCTCCATTTCCCTCTTACTTGTTCTTCCTCCAAAGCATCCCTCCTCATATCAAAAGGCCCGGAAGGTTTCCTGTCTGAAGTTGATGTCGATAGCCCATGGACCCACATCAGTAAGCTATCCCAAAGTTTTACTTTTGGCCTTGCTCACATGTTCCATTGCAGGGTATGAATGGAAGTGATCCATATCATGGACATGAGTCGACAGCGAAGCTGTGTATTCAGTTTGTCTCACATCCAGTTTTGTCCATCAACGACAGTCCTCCCTCTCTCTCTCTTGCCCCTCTTAGTTCCAACCCAGTGTCATCAACGTTGTTCCCCCAAGGCATCCCTTCCTCTTATTGAGAGGCCCAGAAGATTTCTCATATTCTTTGACATCGACATCCCACGGACCCACATTGGTAAGATACCCTGAAATTTTACCTTTTGCCTTGCTCACACCTTCCGTTGCAGGGTGTAAGCAGAAGTGATCCATTTCATGGACACGAGTCAACAGCGAAGCTGTGTATTTGGTTTGTCTCACATCCGGTTTCGTCTATCAATGGTGCTTCTCCCTCTCCCTCTTACCTCCCTTAGTACTGACCTCACTGTCATCAATGTCGTCCCCCCAAGACATTCTTCCCCTTATCAATAAAATATTTTTAGTCTCACATCAACGGTGCGTCCATCGACATCAGTCCTCCCTCTCCCTTCTTGCTTCCAAGGCATCCTTCCCCTTTGCCTCCATGTGTCACGTCCATGAATACTGGTCATTCCTCTCCCCCCTTGATGCTGACAGTTTCCATCAACACAGTCCCCCCAGGGCATCCTTCCTCTTATTGGAAGGGCTAGAATATTTTCTGGACATTTCAATGTTCACAGCCCATGGTCCCACATCGGTAAGCGACCCTGAACGTTGGCATTTGCTTTTTGGCCTTGCTCACGCTTTCTGTTGCAGAGTTCAAGTGGAGGCAATTTGTATCATGGACACGGGTCGACAGCAAAGTTGTGCATTCGTGTCGACTTTTGTGCCCTGACCTCCCCTAATGCCACCTTCTATTAGATTTACCAGTGCACACCCTTGTCTCCGTTCAGAGAAGATCACTTACAGCCTTACTTCTGAACACTGTCTTTACTTGTTTTAGCATTCATATTTTAATACTAATCATTAATATTTGTGAATAAAGGCGTTGACGGGTGAGGAGGAAGTCATATGGACGAGTGACTTAGTTGATGATGTAGTGCCGTGGGCGCAAAGTAATTTGTAATCATATATTTAATCATCATATTTGTATTCTACTCGTTAATCGTTAATAGGATTCGAATGGTATATAAATGTTACATAAAACATGTGAGATTCTACATGCTCGCTGTCAGAGACAACGAGCTTGATGTGGGAGTGTCACTTGGAGGTTGCCGAGGGAGGAGACACATGTCAAGGAAATCACATGGGTAAGTGACTTACATTGGTATGTGACGACACAACAGTGTTAAATTATCTGTAATCATTTATTTAATTATTGTGGCTGGTAATTATGTTGGTACATTGTATATTGGTATGTGAATTGACAGTCCAACAGTGTGAAATTGTTTGTAATTACTTATTTAATTGTTGCAGCTTGGTAATTACATTGGTATGTGGATTGACGATGCAATACCACAAGTGTTAAATAAATTTTAATTATTTATTTTGATTGTCATATTCATGTTCTACTCATCAAAAGAGTCCAAACAATATATAGATGTACAAAGGGTAGAAATAAGTGTATTTCTAATCATATTTATTTTTTGTTATCATATTCATGCTCTGCTCATTAATGCGGTTCTAATGATATATGATAAGTTGCATAACATACGTGGGAAAGGTAGGGATGCACGTGCTCGACATGTGTGAGCAATGTGTAAGCTGCGTCACTCGGAGGTTGCTAAATGTGGGACATGGGGCAGGAAAGTTCAAGAAAATCACGTGGGTGAGGGACTGGGTATTCCTGGGTAGCAAGGATGTCAAAGCTGTTTGTAATTATCTTATTAATTGTCATATTCGTGTTCTACTCATTTCTACGGTTCCAATGATATATATATGTTGCATAAAATACATGGGAAAGTGGCAAATATGTGTGCTCGCCATCAGGGACAATGAGCTCGACATCTGTGATGGTGAGGCCACATCATTCGGATGTTGCCGAAGGCGGGACTATGGGTGGGAAAGTTCAACCCGCATCACTTGGAGGTTGTCGAATGTGGGCCATACACGGGAAGGTTTAAGGAAATCACATAGATGGGGGTCATGGGATTTGCTGGGGTATTCCTGGGTACCGAGGACGTCAAAACTATTTATAATCATATATTAATTATGATATTCGTGTTCTACTCGTTTATGCGGTTCCAGTGATATATATATGTTGCATAAAATACGTGGGAAAATGGAAAATATGCATGCTCATCATCAGGGATGACAAGCTCGATGTCTCTGATGATGAGGCCACATCACTCGGATGTTGCCGAAGGTGGGACATGGGCGGGAAAGCTCAAGCCACATCAATCAGAGGTTGCCGAAGGCAGGACATGAAAGAGGAAGTCATGCAATGGGCTTAGAAGGGAGGGAAGCACGTGAGGGGACTGGCCCTGAATTCCAAATGATGGGGGGAGAGGGATATTGCTGGGTATGGGAAATCCCAGGAACACCCTGTCAATTGTGAGGCCGATGTTGCCATTATTGACCTCGCTTCAGCCAGCATTACATGTGACAATTAGGTGCTGGACAGCCAAACTCAACAAAAAATTTAAATGTTTTATTTTTGTTCAAAATGTGCAGAAATGAAGTTTTCATTTTTGAAGAAAATCAAAAGTTAGCCAAACCCTAAAGTAGGGTATAGTCCTTGAAAAAGGGTGAAATAACTTCTTTTCACCATTCTGAACTAACACTGCATGCAAATCAGGGTATTTAACCAAAAGAGAGTTGCATAAGAGTTTAAATAAGTGTTAAACAATTATAAGGGTTTTCTCATTCAAAAGAGTTTGAAAAAGAGTTTAAGTAAATATCATATGAAAAAGATTCTATAAAAAGAGTTAAACTCTCACCAGACTCTTCCCAGCCCGATAAATTCCCCATAAAATTACTTAAACTCTTTTTTTGGATTTTTTTTTCATGAGTCAGAGCATAATTATTTAACCCTCCCACCTGCCAATGCCATATCACTCAAATTAGTCACGCTCTTTTCACACAAAAAAACATTTGGAAAAAGAGTTTAAGTAATTTTACAGGGAGTTTATTGGGCCAGGAAGAGTCTGGTGAGAGTTTAACTCTTTTTATAGAATCTTTTTCACATGATATTTACTTAAACTCTTTTTCAAACTCTTTTGAATGAGAAAACCCTTATAATTGTTTAACACTTATTTAAACTCTTATGCAACTCTCTTTTGGTTAAATACCCTGATTTGCATGCAGTGTAATGTTGTTCTCCAATATCTTCAAAAACCTCTGTGAAGAGCTGGAGAAACCACGTGACAAGGTTCATGGGACCGCACGTGGTGAGTTCAGGTCGCGGGCCGAGAGGTCCGTGATGCGTCACTGGTGCGTTTTTCGCACATGCTGTGAAAAAGGGGGCTTAGAGGGGGTCGCGTTTAACCGGTTCGCAATGAGAAATAGAGAAGAAAATTAAAGGCAAAAAGTCCGAGAATTGACACGGGGAGTGACAGCGCGCTCGCCAGTCCGGACTGCAAGGCGATTCCCACAACACACACGAAAAAGACAAGAAATGAAAAGGGGTGATGCTTAGCATGTGGCGCGTTCTTCACGGTACTTTTTTTACATTAGCAGGCAGGAGGGTATTTACATGATAGCTATGCTACTGAGTCAATGCCCAAAACATGTGTAAGTCAAACGAGAACGCGTGTGCACGCACAACCAGTTACGTCGCCAACATACTGCCTGACGACATAAAGACATGTGAAAACAAAAAAAACGCAGGGCTGGGTGAGCAAGGGAATGCGACAGCTGCACGCATTTGGGCAGCACGGATTGTTGGGCAATGGTATGACAGTGTGCTAGGGTGGTGAGGTGGTGGGCTTGCTGTCGAGGACGAGAGGCAGCGACGGTGCTGCGTGCGTGCGATTCTGCGATTCTGAGGCCAGGGCTACTATGTGTACTCCAGACATGACTGATGGTCTTTCGACCATTCCTGGATGCTTGGGCAGGGCAGGCACACAATAGTGTCTTGATACTGTAATTAATTAGAATTGACCGAAAAACCCGGCAAAAGTGGCATGTTTTATGTTGAAAAATTGGCTGGCCACCCCTAAAATTTACGCGGGGAAACCCGCAAAGTGTGTTTTTGTACGTTTTACATCCCTCTGAGCACGATCCCGAACTTAGTTTGTCATAAAAATTTGTGGTTCAGGAACTAGCAAATTTGTCGAGTTTGGCTGTCCGGCACTGTAGTCCCACTTAATTGTGCTGGTCTCAACATGCCTATTCAGCACTCCCCCACTCGCTTTGGTTTCCGAATCTGATGACATTTGGCGTTCGTTCTCTTATCAAGTCCTGGTTAATATGGCCAATGAATCTGTTGAACACCAGCGGGTTCCCCGCAGGCGTAGATACACATCGCATTTGAACAGGAATGATTGCTTTTGGTACTTCTATGACGGTTTTCCCATGTTTTATTTCAGAAATTGCGCGATTTATTTATGTCCAAACCAAATAGGCCCTAGCAAAAGAATGGGTACGTAGTGGTCTTCCTGTGACCGTCTCGTACTCGCTTGAGGCAGCTTCAAATATCGCTGTAAAGTTATCTTTCGATCGCAAGGGACCTGTGGTTCGGTTGGCAGAGGACATGGTGAGAGAACTGGCAGAGGAAAGTGGATAGAGTAAGGATAGTGGACGAAGATGGTTTGAAGGGATTCGGGCGTCCAAGGAGCTCAGCCAAAACACGAGGAGACCGCATGCTCTCAGGTAATTTGCTGATTTTTCTCTATCTGGGGGGGCGCAGAGGGTGTGACAAATGAGGCTAACTACTGGCGACCAGTTCCAACCTTGGAAACGCCGAGCTGTACGCGAGCGCTAGTTAACTAACGAAAAGACAGGATCGTGTCTTATTTATCAGAGTGGTGTACAAGGCAACACGTTGTCCTCATTAATGAATTGGGAGAGGAAAGTTCTGGACATGACTGAGATTAGACGCAGATAAGTAGTCATACCATTCAATGCGATGATGCTCACTTCACGATTATATATGACCTTAAAAGTACTGATAGTATCAATTCACCTCCTGGATAAAACTTTCACTATGAAGCGGAACCCGAGACGCCAGCAGAAAACAATACTTTTCCATATTGCCTTGATTCCGCTATGTGCATACTGAGGCTCGCTTGTCTAATAGAAGGCGAAAATAGCCTTGTTTCAAGCGGGAAATCCCCCGATTGTAAAAGGTGTGGCGTAGCAACGACGAAGGAACGGCAAAGGCGGTTTATTCCGTGGCCGACGACGCATTGCATGTCGGATCAACGTTGTATTCACGTGGCCCAAAGGTAATGGGAAATCATGTGAACCTGGCGGAGCCACGACTGCTCACTCGGTCCCACTCAGTCCCAACCTTGTCGTTCGCCCGAGAAGGGGAAGCTATTGGGGGGATAAGGTTCTTTCTCGCCCTGCAAGCAAACCCCGTTTTGCGAAGGTGATCAGGCAGGCCTTGCTGGTACTCCGTCGATTGAAACTGGGGGCCATTTTCAGAAGCGAACACAGAAAAGTCCTTGGAAAAAGCCTACGGTAGGTTGGCTGAGAGCTTCGACCCATCGAGGAGGGATGGGAGATGCTAGGGCCGGACCGGAAAGAGTCTCAAATGGTTGGTAACCGAGTTGAAGCGGCGCTTGACATCACCTTTATGTCATCGTTCATTTTTTTGCCATTATGGTGGCACGACCTGGCGCAGAAAATTACTTCTAAGATTATGATTAACTGCATACTTGTTGAAAGGGTGCGCCTTCGGTCTGTGCTACTATCACCATCCTCATTCCTAGTTTCAGGCTAGGCACGACCCTGGGCAAGTCTCCCACCCGTAGCAGACCCCATGTTTCGACCCCCGTGGCCCCCTCCCTCCCCCCGGATCCATCACATAACCTGTGTGCGACGACTTCTCGCACTTCCGTTATTGTACTGTCTCCTTTTGGCGCTCTAACCATACAGTAGGCGTGGGCTTCACACACAGAATAATTGATAATTTTTCAGGTAGTGCATGGTGACATCGGAATGAGGAAAGTCACAGATACAGTGCTAACGGTGGCCCAAACATCGGCTAAACATGTCAAGACGCTTATTCGGACATATTTCAGAGGAACCTATGCATAGTCACAGACCTCAACCTGCTTTGGCCGCCAACACCTTTCATCGACGTACAGCACACTCTCCTACATTCGAACACCGGAGAGTCGGCATTAACGATGTACCAAGGGCTGATTGTTTCGTGGTAGGACCGGGTCTTTGAGTTTCGAGAAGGGAAAAGTGGGGATTGGTGAGTAACAAGTCAGGTCCTTTTACAGCAGTGTTGAAGAGCGGTATTAGGTGCACTAGTACTTACCACAAGCGATGGCCGGAGTGGAGAACCAGTCTTAAGATTGGGAGAAATCCGAGGGTACAGTGGAGTAGTTGCCCTTTTATTGTCCATCACTTTGGGGCTACGTTATCCAACTTTGATCCTGTGTATTTTCGAACAATCCTAGCCGAGTGTGAGGAGAATCGTAGCGCAGTGAGTAATTATTGGGAAATGGTAGAAATTTTGATTGCTGCGATGATGCAGTAGTCCGAGCTAGGGCTCCGTACAATGAGGTGGATATTAATCGATTGCAGAAGAAAAATATTACGGTACATTCACACCGAAGGAAGCGTACAGATGGGTGACACACCATAACCCAGCTCACAAGTTGGTACATCTGCTTGGAGTCTCCGCCTTCTCTAGCGCCGCTTCCCTATTCTCCCAGCCCAGATTTTGTCGATGCCCTCTGGATGCCCAGGACAAGTCCAGACATGATCGGCCGCCCCGCTAGAACCAAGAAGAATACCGTCGGGCGCGCATGAGTAGCCCAAATTCAAACAAAAGAAGAGCTCACCTGAGCACATGCCGACGCCCGCGTCGAAGGGGAGCTACGCCGTCTCGAGTCGTGTGAGCGCCAGCCGATCAGGAAGGCGCCAAGCCCCGTGACAAGCCTCGGCATCATCTGATTTGTGCGCAGCCTGCTCACATGAGGGCCAATGGAAAGCGGAAAGGAAAAAGGTTACGGGGGAAGGCCCTACCCATGACTATAACAGAATACGAAAGTCGTAGCCGACATTACGAATGGCACCCCAATGCTTGCTGCTGCGCTCGCAGTCGGGAGCTCGCCATCGTTGCGTAACGGTGTAAGACGACCTGTACTCCCAAAGGCGCAACGGTGATGCCCAATTGCCACAGGGGTAAACTAAACCCTGTATTAGTATTACTAAATCATGAATTTGTTGGGGTCTATCTGGCCGAGATCTTGCCCTACGCTCGCACTCCAGCCCCATATTTATGGGTAATTTTCCTCTTTATCCTACCCACGGGCAGAATTTTCCTTATACTCACGAAAGTAATGCTTTCTCCTCTAGTTTGAACTCTTCATCTTCAAACAACGCGCGACCCGCTTGACGAGTCTACGAGCCATAATAGGAAACCGCTGACAAATCGAATAGCTGTTCGGAGTTTCCTGGTACAGTACCCTGTCATCCCTCCTCCTCGTCCCGTTTCATGTATCTACTAAAATATATATCTCATGAGCTGGAAAAGCCTGGAATTAGAAGGAAGTCACATTGTCAAAATAACTAGATCTAGCCCACCCAAACAAAGATTTTTCGCCCAATAGGGTGCAGATGTGACCTGATATGAGTTCGAGTCGGCTCCTTGGGAGGCTCAGCGGGGCCTCTCAGCGGTGCACCGTGCTTCGTACGGGGGTTCTGCTAATATTTATTTACTATTCTGCTTCACCTTTCCTAGATTGTCCACTCCCGGACTTCCGCCTTTTCTACAATTTTGGTACTCTTCTTTCTGCTCACGTTGTCCTAACCCTTCGGATTGATAGACACCGCACACTCTAGACCGCGCGCTCACCTCCTCTGGTCCGTTGTTAGTTAACTTACCAATTTCACCCTTTCTCTTAGCTCAATTTTCATTGTACATTGTCTCGCGATCCTGAGCCTTGGTGTCTAACCCTTCGAGCGCCCACCCAAAAATGGCCTCTTTACATCTTGCGGACTGATCTCGTGGATTTATAGGTCGCTGTCGGCGCATATGTGGCTTACTGCTCGTTTTATGGGCAGCGTCGACACATCAGATACATCAGATTGCCTGTTCTGTCTTCCAAACCCTCGTGTTTTCCTTTGTCCCTCACTCCTCGCTCGTTCTCCTGGTCTTGTCCCGGACCGCCGCAGTCTGCACGATTTCGTGCCATTCCCATCTTTCTCCGTCGTCTCATTTTCGTCTCAGCATGACCGACACCCACCGCGACCCCTTTCGCTCGTCTCGACTCTTATCGCTTGCGGCGCAGCCTGCCTTATTGGGTCGCTTCGTGGCTCATCGTTGGGGGCCATCTCTCACGTGTTGTTATCTCTCCATCATTCCCTTCTCCCTCTTCGCATAGGCCCTCCTTGGGTTGACAAACCTCTCAAAACCGACCTTGTATTCTGCCTTACTACGAGATAACCGACTCAATGTGACTGCAGACTTGTATTGTACGCCCAAGTCCTCTCAAACCCAATTGTTCGGATCGGTACACATTAGTATAAGTTATTAACTTCGCCTCACCTTCATAGAATAACTCATCAGTCTTGGTTATCGAGACTGAGACCCATAATTATATCTTGGCTCGCAAGTTAATTAGTACGTAGTCATGCCCACTGCGCCGCAGTCCTATTACTAATCATATTCTGCACTTTCTTAGCGCACGCCAGGATTGAGATTAGGCAACAATACGTTACAGAAGTCGCCAGCATCATGAGTGTACCAAACTATTAATTGTACTATAGAAACACCGCAGGAAGATCCATAATTTGAGCAGAAGTCTGATGGAAGATAAACCTATGGTTGCCGCGCTGCCGGATCTGTCCGAGTGTGGTGCAGTGATGCCCCGGATAAAATCCGAAACCATGCTTCTATGGCAGAGGCCGAATCGTACGATATGCCTTACTTATGCCTTGCTAGGGTTCGAGGTGAATCACTGGCGAATCCCCCCCTTAGCAATCCTCAAAAGTCTTCGGGTCCATTTTCCAATACCTGGCATGATCTCCAAATTGTCTACGTACCTTGTGTCTCGTCTCATCCCTCACTCGCAAATATTCCCCTCAACCCGACTTCCTCCGAAACATAGGGAATGGATATTCTATCCTAGCCCCCCTATATGTATTCCCTGTCGTTTGCATGAGGTAGATGTCAGATTCCAATTTTCTCACTTCGTCCGTCATTAATCTCATTGCCGCAGCACTGAGGGGCTGTGCTGGCTACAGCCACGGTCGTCACAGTAGCCTTGGAATTGTAATGGGATCGATGAAATGCCATGACGCAAGCTAGGCCACGAAATGAAGATATCCTCGCTTTGACGTCCGAGAGGTAAGCTACTATCGATGAATTCATACAGTTGGGAAGATAAGACAGATAGTCAGCTAACGTAGAACATCCCACGGAAACGTCGGGTATTGGCCCAGACGCGTTGATGTCATGTACCTGTGCTAGTGGCGTTCAGGTCTCACGAGAAATCCGTCTAGTGAACGTCATGGCGATATTGTTTGCAAGATAACGTTTATTATCCGCACTACACTACGAGACTGGGTGCACTCCACTGGAACGCGAACTTCATGGATTGCCTTAGACAGTACAGTGAGCTACGAGGCAACGAACCGATACCCTGCGCGGGAGGCTGAAGTCGGAACCCAAAATACGCCCTAGAATTCTGCCCCTGGATACTCTAGTAGAAGACCAATTCGAGGGCTGCTTGGACGATCTAAAGTGTCGCGTCGCAGAAGACCGGAAATGATGCGACCAGAAATGATCCATGGACCTGGCAGATCGAATGAAGTCATGGTCGGCCCGACTGGTCGGTGAATCTGAGTCTCAGGATTCGGGGCGAGGCAAAGCCCTTCAAAGGACAAGGACGTTATGCATTAGACCAACGCACTTTCTTCTCAAAACAATGACGCGGCACATTGAGCGAGGTTCGCGATGAGCGCAGCCGGCCCTGCCGGAGCGGGTTCCCGTATCTTTGCATAGCAACGCGACGGACAACCCAAAACGAATAGACTTCCCGACGTCTTGTACCACTCCACAGTCACTTCTCTTTTTCATACGGGTGGAACGTGTCTCCCATAACCATTACCTTTGCTTTTTTTCTTCAACCAACTGCCTCCATGAATCAAAACAAGGTTGATGAGATCGCTGGCGGTCCAGCCCTGGCACAGGTAAGATTATCTCTCTTACGATACGTCTTCGACAACACTGGCGCTCTCAGCCTCTCACACATCGTTATTTTCCTTGGCTCTACCTAGCAAATCATCACATGTACGCACCCCATTAACGACCACCAAGCACGACGCAAACACTATTACAAGTCTCACATTCCTTGTTCGGTGTTTTGCCCTCATCTGGGTTGCTTGTGGAGGGGCGATTACGTGCCCGAGTTGGAGGACCATTTGAAGACGCATCCAGGGAGTCAGTACAACGGCTTACCGGACAAGTCTGACTATGAGATATACAACGCGGAAGCGCTCCTGGATTCGATCATGGAGTGCGGAGACGATGAATTTATTTTGGGCCTTCTTAGGATGACGCTCGACGATGTCAAGAAAAAGGCGTTGCGGGTAAAGAAGCTTGAGTGGATGGAGGATCTTTCGGGTGGTAAGGTGGGAGCATGCTCACACCGGCCTCGCTGAGCGGGAGGTGGACGAACGTAACTGAGGCATTTTATTTTGACGCGCTTTGGACGCTGATATATTCCCATATTTCGTTAGATTTCATTTATACCTTCAATATCAAGGGGGCAGCGCCTCCTTAGGCCTTAAGGGCGGACACTATGACGCGAGCGTCACACGTATTGCGCCCATCCCCATCACTAGGACCTTAAGGTCGTGGATTGGTTGACCCATCAGTCGTTCCCATATAGGGTAGTCGAGCCATGGCTTGCTTTAAGGGACCATCGACCATTTTCAATGGACTCCACCCTTTCCTTTCCCTTTTCCCTGTTGTTGTTAACCACGATACTGTACAGCAGTGTAATTGACCTAGTAATCCCTGGCTAAAAATGTATGTATGCATAGCCCCTCTCCCAAGTCCTGAGGTCAACTACGATGAGTCTTCGCTTTTTTCGCTGAGAATTTAGACTGGACTTGACGTCTTCACAAATACCCACAAATGCGTCCTCTGGTTTGGTGTCCCACCCACAACCATGCCACGTGCTTTTACGCTCACTCGACTACAGGTCCCCCGAATAGTGACTCACTTTGAACTTGCCAGCCTAAAACATGTCCTTGTCATCCGCCTAACAGGCCCATCGCACACGCTGGCCGTTTTCAGCTTGCTAATCCACACCATGCCCTCGACGCCCACCTAAGAACATGACCCGTTCCTATCGAGCATGCCAGCCCCACTCAATTGTGCCGGTTTCAACACGCCTATCCGGCCCTCCCCACACTAATTTTGCTTTTCCGAGTCTATCATCATGTATCGTAACCTATCATCGGCTTGGCCTTCCTTGGGACTGACACGTTTGAAAGTTCGTTCTCTTATCAGGTCCTGGCTAATATGACCAATGCGTCTGTTCAACACCGGCGTTTCCTTGGCTTGCTCACATATCAGGCAGTTACCTCACCTCTAGCGGTAGCACCACTTATCCACTGTTCATAGGGTTTCCCGCTGGCGTAGATGCATATCCCATTTGAACAGGAATGCCTTTATCATTGTTTTTGGTACGTCTATGACTGTTTTTGCTGTGTCGGAGGCACAAATTGCGCGATTTTTGACCACTTAATGCAAGGACAGGGTTCAAATTTTTGAGATGTGGTATACATGCCCATACAGAGCCAGAAAAAAAATCAATTAAAAAAAGGATGGTGCCGATAGTGAGGAGGAATGGAATTGAATTGAGACAAGAGCAAGAGGGGGGACGAAATAAGCTCCAAGCTCAGTCAATCTGAGTGTGAAGCGGAACACTAGCGGAACGGCTGGTTCCAGGCCTAACAACCCGTGATCCGTTTTTCATACTGTAGTGAAAAAAAATTACTGTACTACAGTATATCATTATCGTAGCATCAAATCACCTTGCTCCTTCCGCCATCCTAGCATCATTTGGAATGCTTCTCGCTCATGTAGTCCCGCACGATCCATCGAGCTCGGGCTCGTCACATTTTCCACTACTACCACCAACGACAGCCCCACTGCATACGCCCCTGCCAAATTGGGCACTCCATTTGGAGGTGAGCATTTGCCATCACCTACTGCATACAAAGACCCAAACGAATGCGCAGGATGGGACACGGTCACGCCTGTTATCGTCGTGGGGTCTTTATTCTGTATGTAGTTACGTCTACAGAATACTGGCGGGGGCAACGGGCATCCGCCACCCTCTCCACCCACATCGCTACGAGTCGGCACAAGGGCTCTGGTTCGAGCAGCACTAAGGGGCTGACACGCGGGAGCGATGATGCACATAACTATGACCCTCTTCATTTATGTTCCTGGCAGTAAGGAACATATTCAACTGTCTCTTCACTTTTACATCGACAGTGGGTCTTCATTCACACACCAACCAGGGTGCTATCCGCCGAGCCACCAGCTCGTGACCAGCACGGACGCTGTCAAGGAGTTCGCAGAGCTACTCGGGCAGGCGGGGCCGCGGGCGGCGTCCAAGAAGGACACTGATAATTACGGCTTCGAGGTGAAGCTCATGAACGCGCGAGCCAATTACTAGAAGGTCGGACAGGTACCACCGATGTGCATGGATCGGGTATGCGCTTCTGTGATTTTGGTTGGATATCATGACGGGACGCTGACGATGGTTTGTCGTGGTGCTTCATCTGTTTGGAGTAGGCGGAGGAGCGAGAGTGGTAGGCATGCGCTTAACAAGGTCTACGTGTCTCTCTACAATTGTCCCGCGTGTCACGCTCGGGTACGTGTCTTCATCTTCATTGGCCTCCTGCCTCCCCCACTGATTCTTTACTATCAGCTCGTATCCACTTCGAGTCCCATCCCCATTCCGTTGACTACGTAAATAAGCCGATGATCGGTGATCACTCAAACGATCCATCCCATCCACCTTGAACACTTTTTCCGGCTTTGTATCATTTTTTCGGTGAGAAACATATTTTCTTGGGTGTCTTTGTCATTCTCATTTTTCCGCCTTCTGTGCTTGGCTCTTCAAGTTTGCGTCGGAACGGAAAACGTCAGACGCCTTGTTTTCTCAGATCTTTTTTGATAATCCAGTGTTGCTTGCGCTCGTTCTGCTCATCCCTCCTACTTCTCTGGTGCAAGTTTTCTTGATAATGACGCTAGATTCTGAACCCCTGCTACTATTATCATGAATCTGGTCATTCCTCCCCTCCCTTCCCGTCTCCATGTTTCCACGTATTCCTTGTAGTGAATCATTCCTCCCTCCCTTGCCTCCCAAAAAACCAGTTGCCCCTTCTGTTTTGGTGTTGCCCCCTTCTGTACGAAATTAACATAAAAACTTCCGTTACCTTACAAGGTTTCGATTGTATATTTCCATGTTGTTCCGTCTTGTTTTTGACTTTTGGTTGGTTTGGAGAAAAGACTTTTAGGGACTAACTCTGCGGGACGATAAATCAACGATATGTTACGTTCACTGTCAGTGGGTGGTTGTGTTAAATCTGGAAAGGTATATGGGAGCGGTGCGCGCAGGCGATATCTATAAGGTATGACCGAGCCTAATGTAGGGCGAGTAGCGTGTAAGTACAGTGGATGATACTGTACAATACAAGATAATGACCACATACCTCAGTCTTTGCGCGCACTAACAAGCATAAGACAGAGGGACATGAAACTATACCTAAAGGTGACTTGAATACTGTAGGGATGCTGAAATTTTCTGTGCAGCGTAGCCAAGACGAATTGAGGAAATGAGCGAAATATGAGCATAATAATGGTAATTACAGCCGATATGCGTCAAGATAACGGGTCCGAGTCCCGGACTGGCCCATAAGGAAACATCAAGGATGGACGTTAATGACAGTCCTGCCCAGCAACGCGAACACATTCTCTCCCTCGGGACGCAATATATATCTCATCATTAAATATATTTGTCGTCGCGACGATAGCCTAACAGGATGGTTTTTGCTCCGAATGGTAGAAATGGGATGTGCTCCATCGACTGAGCGCTGGCCGGTTCTGTTATTATTTACCTTCGATGTCTAGAGGCCGGCGGGTGGTACAGACATGATTGAGATGAGTGACAGTGACACCATTGCGTTTTACCTTCCCGTTGCACGGTCAGGACGGACAATATTCTTTCATTGTCAAGAACTCTTGTGTTCTCGCCCGCACCCTGGCCATTGCATATAACGTAACCTTCGTAATGTAGCTGGATACTTTTCACACAACCAAAATGATATTCTCAACGTGTAAGATACAAGTACTTATTGTCAGCGTATGCCGCAGCCACGCTAGTCTTAATCCGCTCCATGCTCCAACAACAGCTGCGCAATTTCGATGCGCCCAGTCTTGGTAGCCATCTGTAATGGGGTACCATGAACCGGTTCCTGGATATGCACATCCGCTCCGTGGTTGAGCAAAACCCGCGTGACCTCGAGCCTTCCAAAAACCGATGCGTGATACAAAGAAGTTCCTCGATCAGATACCGCATTGATATCGGCCCCATGATCCAAGAGGGTCTGCACGATGTTCACGTTCCCCTGTATTGATGCCCAGTGCAGTGGCGTTTGGTTTGACCAGCCAGTTGCATCCACATCATCATCCTTCTGTAGAAGCAAGCCTATCACTTCAGCTTGTCCATCCCAGGATGCGTTATGGATTATACGTCCAATCGAATTGTACTGCATGTCCATAGTTGCACCACGCATTAAAAGATGCCGCATGACATCCACATGTCGACCAGCATATGCTGCGCATAGGGGTGTTTCCTCCCACTTGTTTCTTATATTCACGTCGGCCCCATGATCGAGTAATAGGGACACAGCATCGAGATGTCCCTTCATCGATGCTGCATGCAACGCACTTCCGTAAGAGCCACACCTGGTATTGATATCTTTACCATGCGTGGAGATGAGGTACTTGGCGGGCCCACAAAGTCCACATGTCACCGCATAGTACAACGCAGTTGCGTCGGGATTCGGCGGGCGATCAGGGAGAGCGTCAATATGTCGAATCCAACCCAGCTCTACATCATATATCCAAATCCATGCTGCAAGATATGGCTCTGTTGGGTCGAATAGCTGGTGCACGACGTCTTGGACTCGCGATCCCACGTCCCCATACTTGGCATGAACGAGCCAATTCTGAGCAGCGTAGAATGCCAGAGGCAATGTCCTGAGTCGATGTTTGTCGATGTTTTTGTCCAGCTGTAGTAGCACCGCGAGGCATGCTCGCGCGAGAATAGTGTGGGCGGCATGTAGGGAAATGTGGAAGTGGAAGATGTTTCCGACGTCGGAAGTTTGGAGGCGGTCCGAAGTCAAGAACTCTTTGACTGAAGAGTGAGAGAATTGGACAATTTTTGAGCCCTTGTCGTCGGTGATGGTGATCAAAGTGGAACATGCAGAAAGTATGACTTCTTCCGCATCTTCAGGTCGCCAGCCTTCCATGTAGTTGGCCTCCGCGCCTTGATCGAACTCGATCGCATATACCTCCCCGAGTTCATCAACGCGAAGTGGCCGAATAGCTGCGAGCAAGCACTGAAACAGTCGATGCGCATGCTGCCTTTCTTGTTTCGGTATCCCTTTTAACGTCCGTTCGTACGTCTCATCTAGCGTTGCTGGTAATTCGTCTAGAACCTTCCGGATGCTTGAAGGAAGGCATCGACGTAACGTGTCTAGTTGGCAATATGCCCAGCGGAACCTATCAAAAAGTATTTAGCGATAATAAGTGTGTACTGTCACAGAGGTATCTCACATGCCGCTGGCTCGTTCTGAGAGCATGTTGATAACAAGCTCCTTGTCCTCTTCTTTCCATCTCTTCATTGCTCTGTCTGTGCGGACAAAGGATCGCACAAAGTTGTTAATATCCTCCTTTTGCCCGCTTTCCTCGTGAAGGACCACACGACGCGATTCAGACGTCAACCGGTTCAGAACAGTCCATATGTCTTGCTCAGGCCGACTAGTAACACAAATAAACAGGTTCGAATGGCTTGACTGGACAAGATCCTCCACAAAGTTTAACACCTCTTCGCGAGCAGATGGCGTCCCGGTGACGTGTGGACACTCATCCAAAGCATCTATGATGATGAATATGGGAAGTTGTCCGGGGAGTCTGAGCATAGTTTTGAGACAATCCACAAGGCCAGCCAGGCTGGGACGTTCGGAGCCGTGGCGGCATTTCTCAAACAATTGATAAAGCACACCCTGGCAAAGACTAGAGTCCTGGCTGAGTTGAGAGAGAAGGGACGCCAACAAGCCATGGACATGACGTTTGGAGGTGTTGTTGAAATCGAAATAATGATAGGCGACCAAGAGGGACCTCTCTTCTCGCAGGCTTTTGATGTCCTCAATAATCGCGGAGCTAATGATGAATATAAATTTGATATGACCAAAAGATACGAAAACACGGCATACCAAAGAACGCTTTTGCCCGCCCCGGCTGGGAAATCATGAAAAGAATGAATAGGCGTAAGTGCAGGATAAGTGGAGGCGTACGATTGCCCAAAATCCACAATAACGAGCTTTCTACTTTCCATTCTTGGAATTTGCTGCCTTGGACGAACCATGTCGCGCTTCCATCATGCTGAGTTTTGCATGCGTTTTGATGATTGATGGAAGGGTCGGAAAGAGAGAGCCATGTTCGAAGTTCCTTTTGCGTCCAATCTCCTGTGGGTTTGTGTCAGCTTCAACGGCCAAAGATGGTACGGGTAAGGAGTAACGAACGTCGGTGCCGATCCATTTCTGCTTTAAACATAATAGGGTCAGCACATTCATGACAAGGAACAGAAAACACTGCGTACTTCCTTCGACGGCTTTCACGGTTTGGTCAACGTTGTGATCAGCATCTTCAGCAAGCCCCCCGACTTCTTCGAGCTTGCGATCGTCATGGTGTGTAACCTCCAAATTCTTCGCTTCCGCCAGTATACTCTCCTCTTTTGTAAGAGAATCGAGTAGTGAAAGCCCGTCTTCGATGTTTCTCTCCGCTATCTGTTTGGTCAAGAATTTTTCTGGGCCATAGTCAGCTAAGGAGGTACATCGATCATGGATACACTCACTCATTCGCCTCTCGGTCATTGCCATCGTTGAAAGTGCGAGAATGGAAAGAGTTTGCGCCATAATCTTCCCAAGTAACTCCGTGAATCCTTTCGTGAGCGGGATATCGGTATAACCATTCAGACGCTGAAGAAACAAGTGAACCCGTTCAAAGAGGTCGAGAAGTTTGTTGTGGTTCGCAACGACATCCCTTGCCGCCTGTGGGTTTAAATATGAGGCGTGTGCGCGACAAGGCAGTTGGAGAAACATCTACCGCGAGAAGCACGTTGATCCCAGAAAAGATGGCTTTTGCCGGAGGGAATATCTGTGAGTCAGATGTCAGAGAATGATGATGCAGAAAAATGATCTAGTCTACCAATCCGATTCCTTCTTCGAGTGTTGATGAAAATGTGAATAGGATAGGGACTATTGGATCCAACCACCTCATTAATTTCTCATCGTTGTTGCGAACCTTGCTGAAAGCATGAGCTTGCGTTCGAAGTATGGCCAAGACGGCCTGGGGACTGTCGCAGCCATCGAGCTGTGTGGCCAAGGGATGTGTGGCTAGATGTTTGCCCGTGACCTTGTCATATTCGCTCAAGGCACCTTGAAATATGTTTGTAAAGTTATCAATCGATCGCAAGGAGCCTGCTGCTTGTTCGGTCATAGACATGGGGAGAGCAGTGGTGGAAAAAAGTGGAAAGAGCCCAGCTGTGGGTGAAGTAGTCAAGGAGCACAGCCATTAGTAGTATAGTATTATACAGTAGTAGGAAAGAGAGCGGCTGCATACTTTTCATACTGATGGTCGCGAAGGACCTGGTGCCATAAAAGGTTGGAGTCCGGATTGGATTGGACGGGTCATAGGTTAGCCCTTTTCAGTCATTCTAATGCATTATTATCATTCCAAATTGATTGACAGGTGGTGTTTTTCAGGGGACGACAGGCAGTGCACGAAGCAACCAGGGCCAGGGTGCTCAGCCTCCGTAACGAAGAGATAGTACAAACCACATCGTGATATCCCATTACTACTTCGTCCTGTTTTCTGTGACTAAAGAGAACGATGGTAGACAACCAGGGTGGTTCCCATATCGTCTCCAAGTCCTCGTACAGTATTTCCCTACAGCCATCCCTACCTCGCCACGTTGGCACTCTTCATGCCGCTCGTCCCTATTCCCCTTCCTCATCGCGTACCGCCTCCCTACCTGCGTCTGCTGCCACCCAGGAATATATCTGCAGAACAACACGACATGGTCTTTGCGGGAAAAGTTTAGCGAACACTCAATAGGGTCTGTTGTTGTTTCGGAAGTGAACACGGTGGTGGCGCCCAGAGGCAGCGAACTCTGCCGGAGGACTAGAAGGACTAGGGCGCAGAGATGAGGGAGAGAGCGAAGGTACGCGGGCATTGGTTGAGAGGGCGAAGAGGAGCGGGTGAGAAGCGAGCTTTGCGGCGAGACACGATAGATGCACGAGAAGGTGTGTTTCAAGGGATTAGTCAAATTTTGTAAGTGTTACGGGACGCGGATGTAAAAGTAGCGAATGTAGACGTCACAATGCGAGTGTCTCTTCTCCCCCGACCTCTATCATCCGTTTCTTGTCGCGACCTTTCCGTCTTGGAGGCGTTGTGCGCGAGTACGGCACTAGAAAATAATATTGTGTGGGAGCACAGCCTTCGCGACAGGCCCCAAACTAGATATAATGAAAGAAAAGCGATGGAGGAGTGATCGAAGGAATACGGAATACTGTCGGGTTCGAGTGGTTGTGGAGGTTGGGCACTCGCGTGGTACGCTTACGTTGATCGTCGTTGTCTTTGTCCGCTGCGACCGCCGAACCTGCGTCTCAACACTCCGAGTTACGACATACGTCCACCGCCTCGAAAACCTCTCTTCATTGTCTTCAAATGTCCTGGGCATAATCATGCGACCACGAATACTCTACAAGAGACTGATAAACGTCACTGACTCCTTCCAAGTGTAGCAAACAATGGATGGAAGCTAGCGTATGAGGGCCCAGGGTATGGATTTGTCTTTCAACGAAATTTCTACCAGTGAGAAGGGTTTCTATTTCGTCTACGCAGCATCCGGCCCACTCTATATCATGGGGAGTCAATCAAAATTACGCCCAGAGTCCAGGGTTTTCACAGGGGTCTGCGACCAACCTCCGGTAACCTTCGTAGCGTTACTGAATGGCAATCACAAGAACCAAGACAGGTCATTTTAAAACGTATTCTTTATACGAACCATGCTCCAGCAACAGCTGCGCAATTTGGGTGTGTTCACGCTCTGTAGCCGCCTGGAATGGGCCATCTCGACCTGGTGCCTGGGTGCGCATGACCACTCCAAGTTCGAATAGTAACCGCATGACCTCGAATATTTAATAATATGCTGCATGGTGCAAAGAAGTTCCGTAATCAGCTACGGCGTTGATGTTGGCCCCATGTTCTAAGAGGATCTACTCAACGTCCACTTGCCCATTTATTGACGCCCTGTGTCGTGGCATGTCATGAACCATCACGTCAGTGAGTTGAATGTGCGACGACTTCTTGCACTCAAAACACTGTTATCTGCCTGACGGTGCTTGTTTTATGGAGGTCTCACCTGGTGGTAACTACCAAGCGAAACACCGTCCCACGTACAGGCCAACAGGGACAACTGGTGCCCAACCCTCATCACCATCTAACGGAGTAGAAGCCGTTTCAGAACAACGCCCACCAAGATAAATACGGACGTTCGCTTTACTAGTACGTGCCATCCAGTATGTGTCCAATTGCTCAAGGCCCTGATTCATAGTGGATCCTCGGGGTCTCAGGTTCATCGAGTCAATGAGTCAACTGAGTATACTCATGCAGCACCGCCTCACAATTGTTACTCACGCTATTGTCTCGTTTTTTTTGTGCTACTGACTCGGGACCTGAACCAGTCCACTGACCCACCCACTTGGCCAGCGTACGGGACACCGGTCTGACGTCTTTATATACCATGAACGATGATTCGCCTCGATCCTCTGGCGCCGGCACTCGCTTATATATAAGTGGCCGAGATAAAGCCTACCAATGTTTCACACAACTTCGTTACCCTCTGAACTCCCTCCGTCAAATTCCCGAGTATAACCGACCACTGAGTTTCTGTTCACATGCCTTAGATGATGCAGGGTACGACCCCGACTTCTCCTTATATCAGTTCCCACCTTTTGAAATTTAACCTCGATCGCCGCCCCCTTCAACCCCGGGTCTTTTTAACCCTGTGGCGAATTGGGCCACGAGACGCACGGCATGGCCACGGTGAAACAACAACCTATTCTTTTTGTCCACGATCTTCTTATTGTTCTTTCCACTCTCGGTGAATCCCCTCTCCTCTGTCGCACAAATCAACAATAATTACACAATAATGTCTAATATAATGGCAAGTATAGCGTTCGTTGTCCATTGAAGCGACTGAACTGTCCTAGATATATGAGAATGCAAATACGAAAGGAAAATATTCGAGAAGAGGTACTTTTCCGCTTCCGGTCAACTTTATCTCCCCGATTCCGGAAGATTCCTTAAGGGCTGGTCGACTAACCCTCGAAATCCGGGCCATCTATGAGTCGCACTACACCTGGCTCTAGAGGAGGATTTAGGGCTGTTCGTTCACTCTCCAGGGTCGACTTGATCCAGGAACAAGGTTCCCGCGTCTCCCAGGTATCCCGCTAGACTTGTTTGGATATGGCGGCGGACCCGCTACCATGCTCTCCGTGCCACTGGTTATTATGTCCTTCTCGACGGCATCATGATAGGCCTCATGAGGATCATATAGTACGAAATCGTACTGTTGCTCAGACCCTTCCTGTTGCTTAGTCGAAGGTGCATCCTTATACAGTTGGGACTGGAGTGCATGGCTGGTATCTGTTGTACCATTTCCAAATAGGATGCTTTTACTACTTTGAGATCTCTGAGGTTGCTTGCCACGTACCCTTTGGGCCGCTAATGGCTTGTATCGCTTCGACGATCTCCTCCTCTTTCAAAGGTTTGCCGTATGCACGACCGACATTTGAGAACGCTATGCTCCATAGCTCATCTTCGGAATGATTACTATCTGTGATTCTTTCAGTTCATGATGACAGGGGGCTCGACTAGGAAACTTACTGGTGGTAGTTGATGACATCACGGCTGTTGAGATATATAGAGAATTGTCCTGCTGGATCGCTGACCAGGAGCTAGAACTGAGTTGCATCAATTGGGACAGGATGCAATCCCTTTTAAAACCTCAAGACTTGATGATGAGACGAAGTGCCATCACTGCTGGCCTCACTGCCTCGTAATATGGCCCACCCCGTTCCTATAGGCGACATAATCTTTTCCGGGTATTAAGTGGCTCCAAGCGTCTATCTTCCTCATGGCACTCATGTAACCGACCCCACCCGGGCCCGTCTCCGCGTCTTTCAACGCATCGCCTGAAAGAGGCCAAATCAAACCCGAGCCACTGCCGACAGGTTTGAAGACGTTTTCCCACCGAATCTTCCCTGACCATTATCACGTACAGAACTGCCTTCGATGCGATAATGGCCGATGCTCATGTGATCAATGTGCGATACGTACATCAATACACCGTGGCCAACATCGGGAACCCTTTGGTAATTGAGAAACCACCGCATTCCTTCTTGGCATCATCTCAAACACCCAACCGCCGGTTCATTGAAACGTACTGGATCGATTTGAAAAAAAAACTTTGATCTACGATTTTCATACCACGTTTCTTATGGATTTTGTCTCGTATGAATGTAAGGTGGTGATGGATGACGACAAACCCAGCAATCAGGCCCAGGGCCATTTGATGGGCCGAGCTGCTTGTTTGAAGACTCCTACGTCGGTCCCGTTGTACGGCCGCAGTGATGTGTTGGAGCGCTCATCGCAGTTCTTAGAATCCCGCGAGATGTCCGTAGAACCTCAACGTGCAAGCGCCCATTGAAGAACAAAAAGATAGCACACGGTAGCCTCAATGCTTGTGCAGAGTTGGGTTCCACAAACATGAGACAAAAGAGCCATGCCTGTCATTGAGCGCAGAACGTTTTCACGCAGCGTGTAACAAGCACAATCCCGAAGTCGGTTTCCGAGAAGGTCCGGGCACGGATCAACCCCCAAGTTGGATGTGAGCGCCTTTAATGACCATTTCTTGTGTAGTCATCAACTTGGTACGCAAACCAGGTAATAGGATAACGTGGTAAACGCAGAGCTGATGAATGAGGTTGAAAGGCAGATGACGTTATGTTCATCGCTTGCGGAGGTTTTCAGCCGTGTTTCGTTTCAAAGCGACGGGGATTCTGGAGCTGGAGTACAAAGCGCCTTGCAAGCGCCTCACTCGGGCCGTACCTTACTTTGTGCTCCGTGGTCCATCACCGCATTCGGGTCAGATTATTGGCCCTTACGCTCGATACGTCTGCGCTTAACGTTAGGTACCCATAAGGCCTCATACAGAACTTTTGAATATCTGAGTGGCAATTGTTCATTTTGTTCGTAGTGAGTTAAGGACTTCGATTGAATAAGCACGGTAAGGGAGATGAGATAAGGCGCTACGCAATTACGCGTGTGTGATTACATGTCAAACCTGTTGCCATGACAAATCGCCAACTCGCGAACAAGAAAGCAATGGCTCAATCCCATGGCAGTGTCTTTGGTTCGTTATGAGCTGTATTGTATTACTAAGAGAGAACAAGTCGTGCTGTCACCAACCCTATCCCGGACCCTTAGTGCTGTCCGTCTACTCCCCGTGTCTGCAGAAGTAGAGATGGGGTCCACGTGACCCGAGATACGGGCAGCCTGTGGTTATGATTTGTACGCCGTGGGGTTCGTTCCCTGTATACTCGTGGGTGGTTGTGTTGCTGTAGGGCCACGTAAGCTCCTCGGTTGTCCTACGCCTGCTGGGAGACATCAGTGATGTTACGAGATGTAGAATACTAGTAAGTGCTTCCTTACCTTAGGCGGTCTGTTGTGGCTAATTTCTTGCTGATAGCTCCGGGACTACGTCTCGGATTGGCCCAACTGCCTGCACTACGGGACTGGGGTCTATCAGCCGAGCGCTTGGGCTCCTAACCCTGGTGTTCATATCAGTCCACTGCTGTTCTCCGAGTCCCTCGCCTCTTGCAGATTGATTAGGTTGGCTTCAAACGTCGTAGGTTAGCCCGTCAAACTTGTGAGGTCAAGAAGATAACCACCCACTTCTGCGTCCCTGACAGGGTGAGTCACTTTGCGCTATGGATTCTGGCCGTTACCAGATTGTTGAGCATTTGACATGTTTTCTAAGGAGAACTAAATGCAAGATGGAGTACGATGGTGGCGTAGCCTCTTGCTATAATGAGTACTCGCTTCTCTGACACTGTGGTTTGACACTCACCTTCACATTGTTTAACCTGCGTGACGTCCCTGCGATACCACTTATCGCGTATATGGCTTGCGCGACGTCCCCGTCATTTCTCCGTTGGCCGCCTTGGTGGCCGACATTGGAGAATGCCTAATTCCAGAGATCATCTCCAGGATTCCATGCCGTTCAGGATGTTTTTTAGTATGCGGGAGAAATGTGTCTTTTCAGAAATGGTGATAAGTAAAAGTATCTCTTGATACACGAAGTCCGAACAAGACTGCATGAATACAAGGTGCCTGGGAAGTCCTGGACAGTCTTGCCTATTCATCGTTTGTAGTTTATTGTTCCGCTCTAGAGTCTTAGAGGCTTCAGATAGGTGCGGTAGCCAAGGAGAGCCACGGGACATCCAAGAAGCCATTGATAATCGATTTGGCGCAAGCTGCCAGGCCACTACCACGCCAAATAGAGGCAGATAATATTCGCTCAATATCCAAGTCTATGCAATGTTAGTCTTTTGGCACACACCTTGATATGCATGAGGATTGATTGACAAGTATGCGCAGAAGCTTCCGCAAGGGAATTTAATAGCTCTACGCAACCCTCTGCCGCAGTGAGCTCAAGTTTTTGTTAATCCACATGCGGAGGCAAGCCAAGACTGCCAAGTACTGCGCCATGTTGCGTGGCCCGAGTATATAATTTCTCGTTGACTGGTTATGGTGGCATCAAACATCGTAAGTTAGCACCCTCAACGTCACGCCTGGGACAAGAATAATACCCACCTCTGCTGTTATTGATGCTGTGCCTTATCTTGACACTAATTCTGGCTGTTACGGGCTGTTGCTAGATTGTCGGGTGTTCGCTCCTAGGCCACCCGGAAGTGGGCCGGAACGTAGCCAATCCGTCCGTTCATCTGCTGCTGGAGGTTTCAAGCCATTTGATGTCATGCGAGATCGTGCCACTGATAGGTCCTAATGGCTGGAGGCATCTCGTGACATTCCGCGGTTGTTCTCCATCGATTATCGTCGACTGAATATGGCACATATCATCACGAGCTGATGATGAAAGAGTTGCAACTCGGTGCTGCAAAGGCTATAATACGGACGACAGGAATAACCCACTACACCTCGGTACTATTACCGGTGGACATGGCCCGGCTTGGACCATGTCTACCCCCAAGTTCAAGTTATTGCTGTCGGCGGTTGCTTTTACCGTGACTGAACTGGTGAACACTCGATGTGATCTCTGCGGAGAAGCCAGAACTTTGAAGAGGATGGGACATGATACTAGTAGTATTGGGCTAGTAGCAGATGCCCTTCAAGTTTAACACGTCCTTTTCTATCCCCTCTGCGTTACTTGTTTGCATCCAAGTCGACGGCCCAGATCCTTGTCGATGTACGCCCGAGGCCGACGACCAGCCCAAGCAACGGTGAAACAAATCGCCAGACTGAGATTGACCTGTGTTCTGGTCGTCCTCTGGACGAACGACGGACATGACCCTTCACCTACTGGCATACAAACAGATTCGCGTCCATAAACACTGCTCTACACTATAGCCATTATCTCAAAATGGTTAACGTAAAGGGATACCACTGCACCTCCCGCTGCTGTGATCTACGGTGTTTCTCTGCAATAAGTAATCCATCAGTCTCATAGACTCGCAGAAGAAGCAAAATCCACAACTACTCATCGAGTACTCATCAGCGGTCCATATCTCCACGACTTTTTGCTGTGAGGGATTGGTTGTGCGTTGAACCACAAGACGTGGATATAGGAAAGTATCCAGAATGGCGTATTTTGCCTCTACATCCGTCATTGTATATTTATTTATGGAACGAGTGCATACATGGCTTTTGAATTCACCACCCGCAACGACTCTAGGCTCATAAAGATAAACCCGCTGTAAAAACGGGTCACTCACATGCTCCCGTGGCCGTGTGACTAGTGGAATTGTTTTTGCTTTGGAGCCGCGGCTCTGAGGACTCAGAATCTCGGACTGCAGGCAGGGACCTCGACAATGCCTTATAGAGCGCTTGGACTCGAAGGCAAGGCTGCATCGCAATGGCCGGGTTTCTATGGAGCAAAGACGCAAGGGAAAGGCGGTAATCATCGTAGCGAAAAAAGGGGAGCTGTGTGAAAAGGGAGCACGCTAACTCGGAGAATCGTCGTGCGGCTACTCTTCGAGCCATTGAGTTCGAACGACTGATGTGTGTGACAGGCCTGCTACTAGAAAGCTCATGAGATCTTAGTATCTGATGCAATACGACACGCTGCATACGACTAGGCCCGGGTGCCACCCCCATTCGGGTCAGTCAAGCAACTTGTGCTCTTTTGGAGAGTGTTTTCAAACCGCAATCTAACATGGAGTGAATTAGCATTGGGACGCCAGAAGTGACCTAAGGGCCGGAACGGGCCGACACGGCAAGGTTCCCACTGAATACCTGCCAAGTTGTGTAATTGCTCTTCCCATCTTCTTCCATCCTGCTGGCTTATCTTGCTCCCAGGGTCATGTCTCAAAGGGTATGGTTATCCAACAACACTACCAATTCTTATGTTTATTCTACAATCTTTTTCGGTCATCTCGGCACAAAGAAAAGTGTGGCAAAGGTTTACATTAATTTCAGGGCTAAGTTATCTTTTCATCTATTACGTCGTGTATAAAGTTCTCCAAAATCCTACTGCTCTTCACAACACTCCTCACTTGCGGGTTTGAGGATGGTCTCTTTTGTCCCCCCCTGTCTGCCGACTCCCCATAGCTTGCTCTTGAAATGGGTCTGCGCGGAACCAGTTGGTTGACTGCATTACTCAGTTAGCTCAGAGAAGAACGAGGTCTTTACATGTTGGCTTACCTGCCCCCCTGGACCATACGTATTGGGCCCCCCCCCACGCCCCACTCCAACATTCCCAAAAGGCGCGTTTCCTCCCTGACCCTGTTGGTTATTCGTCATGGGCGTCCGGAACCTAAATTGCTGCTGTCCTTGGGGATTGGGAACGGGCTGCTGGGGCTGCGCCACGTTCATGGCCTGTGGCTGAGATCTGTATGTCCCGGAGTTAGCCCCCTGCATTGCCGTGGGTGGTTGTGTTGCCGTCATGGTAGGCTGCCTCGATTGTCCTACGCCTCCTGGACGGTATGAGTGATGCCACGAGAGGTTGAATTAGTGCTTCCTTACCTTGCACGGTCTGTTGTGGCTGGTTTGTTGCAGGCTGCGTGGGGACTACGCCTTGGATTGGCCCAACTGCCTGCACTACGAGTCTAGGGTCTATGGGCTGAGCGGCTGTGTTCCCAACCCTGGCGTTCATATTATTCCACAGCTGTTCTCCCCCGCCTCTCGCAGATTGATTGGGTTGACTTCAAACGACGTGGGTTAGCCCGTCAAGATTGTGCTGTCTGGATGATAGCAACCGACCTCTGCTGTCCCTGAGGGGGTGACCCACGTTGACGCTGTGAATTCTGGCCGTTGTTGGATTGTTGAGTATTTGACATGTTTTCTGAGGTGACTTGGATACAAGACGGAGTACGGTGATGGTGGAAGTTGCGTCTCCCAGAGAGGTTTTATCCTCCTCCCTCTGTATCGCATTAGCCTGCTCTGTGGATGCAGATGCGGCGTCGATTGACAGGAGAAACAACGGATCCAGCAGTGAGACAAGCCCCCAACTTGATCGGTTAGTGGAACGAGGGCAGCCTCTGGCTCATACAGCGGCCACACTGTCCATGCATAGCGCTCCTCCACTACGGTGCGAATACTAGTGGGGACACTGCCAGCTGCGGCTCTGCTGAATTTCCGCAGCGAGATAATCAACAAGTGAACAAGAAGTGGAGGCTTCACCCACAAACTTCACTAGCGTTTGGCCCCGCCGCCATATTTTTTATCCAGGAGAATGGACTGTGCAGAGCCTGCGGGTCGAGCATTGGTATCAGGCGCGTCCGTCTGGGTCACATTCTCAATCGTCTTGTAAAAAGCGGCCGCCCCTTAAATTTCGGAGTCATTGGCACCTTGGTCTCCGATAGAGTATACATATGTTAGCATGGGAAGTGGAACATGTACGCGACTTTTGGTGACAAAATGCGTTGAGTCCACAAAGAAATAATTCAGAATAGGTCATTTTCGTACTCTGTCGTGGCGCTAATGTGGTTTTGCAACTCAGAACGACGTCCATGAGTGGCGTGTGGTCATGGTTCTGGCGGTGCTTCATGAAGTGCTTGGACGCGGAAGGCGCCCATTGTCGGCTTATGACGAGATATGGTACATTTCTCAACAATACGCACTCAGGCACCGACCAGAAGAACGACGTGTAGTAGATAGTTTCTTTCATTGACCTCTGGAGATTGGGCCAAACCGAGATATTTCTTTTTTGGCTTCGGTTAGATTTGATTGCCCCTCTACTGTACTTCAGTCGCGTGAACCGTCGTAATCGGAATTCAGGCACCGCCATGGAGCTGCGCCGGAATACCACTGGTATGAAGTTGCCGAATACCAGCCGCCAAAAAATTTCAGGACTGTACTTGTGGATGGTAAAACACTCCAGTTCTAATTCCCTCGCACTGCATGTGGGACGAAGGACAATGACTTCCATCTTAGCGTGCTGCATCTAGTTCAATATAAAGTTGGCCATAGCACCACGTCATGTGACGCGCATCCATTTGTTTGGGCCACGGCTGCTTTCTTCTCAAAAGGGGTGAGAGCAAAGTGAAACTAGTGGTACACGGGTATACCCCTGAGGGTAAAGTTAGTCTGCGGTTAAAATACGTACCTCTGCGATAGACACTGGCAGTCTGGCAAACCAAGTGTTACGATGGGTATGAGGGTGGGAGTTTGCCGCCTGGCGAAGATACGAGGAAAATATCATTATCCAGTTGATTGGCGGGTGTGACCTCTGAGATTCAGTTGATGGCCACATGGGCTTGTCGGTAGGAGTATAAATTATTAGTGCTCGCCTGGGAGGACTCGGTGGTGAGCGACCTCGACTCTGGGCCGGACACGTCAAGTTATGAACGGGACGGCCGCGGCCGGGGATATGCCGCGGCGCAACTTGCCCTTCTTCCCTTTGTCATTCCCACTACTGTGGCTTCTTCCACTCTTGGACTTCTATTATCACTCTGTTACAACTTGACACTTGTGCCCAACTGTCACTTTTTTTTATCTCGTCCTGGCTCATACTCGTATCTGGCGACTCCGGGGATGTCGATTGTTACTGGACACACATCTATTCACGCCCTATCTAGGAGAAAAATACAACCGCCAGTGGATGATATTGCGAGGGAGATGTCTATGGGTATATGCAATTCGAACAAGATTGCGTGCGGAACAGGATAACAAAAAGGTGCCCGGGAAGTCCTCAGGCTGGACAGTTTTGCCCATTCATCGTTGCAATTGATGATTCCACTCTTGAGTACTTGAGTATAGAGCACTCAGATCGGTGCTGTAGCCAAGTAGAGCTACGGGTAATTTGAGAAGCTATTGATGATCTATTTGACGATAGCTGTGGTAGCAAGTGTCAGAAACGCACTCCAAGACGTGTTGTGGTCATTACCACTCATATCCCTCAGCGCGGCCGCGCATCTACCCTCCATGGCTGGAGGAGCCCAGGCAAAGGTCTTGCACGTCGACCCGGTATCCCGTGGGATGGAGGGAGGGAGGGATACTGCGAATATACGGCGTTTGCAGCCGTTCGGGCACCCTGTTGGGGTACGTAGACTCCTTCTGCAATGAGTACCTACTTTCTTGCAGATATCATGGATTGCCACTCACTTGGCACGTTATTCGACCTTCGTGAGGTTGGCGCCACACCGCTTATCGCGTATATTGCTTGCGCGACGTCACCATTCTTTCTCGGCTCGCCGCCTCGGCGGCCGACATTGGAGAACGCTAGGTTCCAGAGATCATCTCCAGAATTCCAAGACATTCAGGGAGTTTTTTTTGTATGTAGGAGAAGTGAGTCTTTTGTTGGATAATAGTGAGTGGAGGTGTGTCTTAGCTTCGCCCTACCACTGCTTTCTCTCTTTTTTTATACGAGCCTGCTCTCCATCCCTGCTCACAGCATTTACTTTGGCCTCGGCGGGCTCAGAATTTTTTGGAGTCTTGGAGGTCTGTGGAGTGTGGATATGAACTAGACGTCCGATTGCGCTTGGGCATTTTACCTACCATGGACACGTCCCGCCTTGACAATTGCGCAGAATTCACATCGAATATCGTCACGCGACCCCTCCCCCTTGGGTGCCTCTCCCAGTATGGGCTGGGACGTAAGGCCCAACTCAGGCATCATTCTCGACATCTCCCATTACCTTTCAAAAGTTAGGTTACCTGGGTATGGATCGCTCAGAACTCCCCTCCCCCGTGAGAGTGCGATCGCAGCCTCCAAGTCTAGTCATTCTTTGTGGTATGCAAAGCACGTAGAAATACTCGAAAATGTCAGATTCCATCCAACTCGGTGCATCATTGTCCGTTGTGCCCCGCGTCACCGGATCCCTAGCTCGTGCCCGTGGCACTTACAACTTGTATCCTTCAGTTGAGACGGACTTCACTGTTAGGCTGTACAACTCAACGTATAGACCATTTGCACCTATGTCGACCTTGCATTCCATCCACATCTAACATATACGTCGCTCCCGACGAATCAGGAGGTGCTGGGAAGGTGAGGCAATGCACTTCCCTTTCGTCTCAAGATAGGCGCCCGTCTAGATCCGGTCCTTTGTTGCGCCAACTGCTATTCGTCTTTTCCCGCTTTGCAGAAGCTAGCAAGCTCGCCGACCTCTCCAAGTGGTCCTGCACGAGTCGACTTTGGTAAAGAGTGATTATCTACTATGTGGATCCAAAACCCCTACCTCCCGTCCTTTGGTGCCATTGGTTTGTATAGTATATGATGGCGACAAGTAGCCAGGGGCAATTGCGCAGTACGCTTGGGGCAGCGTCAATTTGCTTTTTCAAGTCATTCCGCACCACCACAAGTTGCTGGTAGAGGCACAGGAACGTCAACACGTGATTCCTCGCGCAAGGTCCCTCGGGGCAACTGAGAAGTAACGATGATTGGGGCCATCATTAATATGGCAGTGGCATCAGGAACATATATTTCCTCCGCAGTTCATTTAGGCCACAAGCTGTTGGGAACAATCAATACTCTAAGTCTTCAACGTCCTCTCCTTTGTCAGCATCTTGTGACCGATCCTCGTAGCCAAGTACTCGTACCGGCATGCTTTACCAAGGTATCAGTTCGAGCAACCCATCGAGCAGTGTTCATCCGGAATTGAATGTCTTGCGCTACCTTGCCACCATTTCGTCCTCGTTCATCGTGAAAGCAGGTCTTCGAGTCGGCGTCTTGTGTTAAAGAATATTGACAATCCATGAAAATAACCCTACGGCATGAAGAATACTCGGTTGTCCTACAATAGTCACCAAGTAACTTGGGCCTGGGCACCAGGGCAAACACATGTCCAGGGAGTCTCGTTCTCTTGACTAAGCATGAACCCATTCTCGCTCGCGGCTACGAATGCGTCGTCGAGCAGAGTGACAGCATCTCCCCTTTCGTCGGCAGGTGCCGAGTCTGCCTGCGATTCAGCTACGAACATGAGACTGTTCTTCGCGGCATGGAGTAGGTCGGAGGATGAAGTGGGGGCATGTCTTGGACGGTGAAATAACTAAGATATGTAAAGAGCAGAGATTAGACCAGGAAGTTCTATTAATGAGGCTCTCGCGCACAGAGTACAGCCGACGAACGAACCTGAACAGATGTACCTTCTCCCGGAGCTGTCTCAGTCTCGAGTGCCATTGTCCCGCGTGACGGGCCCCCGGACATGATGTGGTGTACTTGGCTCAGCTCATTACTATCGCGCAGTATGCCGAGGTAAAATTCGTCGTCTTTCGCCGCATTATCACTAAGCATACTTTCTGTGATCGCAGAGACAAGGAGTGCAACGGGATTCTGGTTGTTCAGCTCATGGACGAGATTACCCTCCGATCTAAGGGAAAGGGCAATGGCTCAATAGATGGTTAAATGGGAAAAGGGATACCGAAGTGAGACATACGCAGTAACTTTAAGCGGTGGCGTGATCGCTCGTAAGTCAGGATAGGCCGTTTGCAGGCCTGGGCGTGGACCGGCAGAGAGTGCAATTCCAACAGCACCAGAGGAGTGTACAGTGCCATTATAGATAAGTGTATATGGCCTCCCTGTCACAAACGGTGTGGAAGAGCAGAAAAGGCCTAGCTTCGAGGAAAAAGATGAAAGATTGTTCCAAAGGGTGTAAAAGAGGACCGACCTTAGTTGCCGATGGGAAGGAGGAGAGTGAGTCGTTGAGACCCTGGGGCGCGTTGTCTGTGAGAGAGATGATGGTGTGGACGTCCTGTTTTCTAAGGATGAAAACGAACAGTCATCATGTACGGGAAAAGATGAGGGGGGGACCAGTCATAGAGAGAAGCGAAGAACACACCGGATTCCTCTCAATGCCGGGGGCAGTTCGTTACCCCTTAGGCTACGATTCCATATCGTCTCCCAGTTCACATCCTCCTCCACCAGCCCAACCTCGCCACCTTGGCCCTTCTCCTCGTAACCCTTCTTCCGCATCGCGTGCCACCTTCCGACCTGTGTCTCCGGCCGCCCAGGAATGTCGCTGCGGAATGGCACGGCATGGTCCTTGCGGAAGAAAGCCAACGAGCACGCGATGGGGAAGGGGCCCGCTGTTGTTGTGGCGTCTGTCGACGTGGCGGCGGCGAGCTGGCTGAGCGGGGCCGATAGACACCCGACGCTGCCGGAAGATGAGAAGGAGGAGAGGGCAGAGACGAGGGAGGAGAGAGAGGACGCGGGGGCGTTGGCGGAGAGCGTGAAGAGGAGAGGGTGCGAGGCGAGCTCTGCGGGGAGGCGCGATATGTGCGCGAGGATGGAGGACGCGTTGCGTGCCAGCACAGTGCTGGAATATAGCATTGTGTGTTCCCTAGTGGCCCTCTTGATATGCCTCTGCGACAAAAATTATATGCAGAGAAGGAAGAGAAAGGAAGGGAGTACTGGGTAATACAATAGCGCGCGGAGATTGTGCGAATTACGTTGTTCACATAAACGTGACCGTCTCTTTTGGCGCAACCGCGTTATACATTGGCAAAAGTCACCCTGACAGTCATACACAGGACTCGATTCCGCTGAAATGGTACTGGGGATGACAGCTCTTGCAGCTAAGAATCCGTGGTCTTTGTCATCTTGAAGGGTTGACAATCTAGACTCAACCGCAAGACCGCAAAAAAAAACAATCGTTTTCTCGGATAGTGCGTCGTAGAACACTGTCTATGAAATATGGTACATATCACCCGCCACCATACAAACAATCTTTCGTTTCTTCTACCTTACCTCCGAAATGACCAAGAAGCCAAAACTTCAGGTACTATAATCGAATCCTCGGTAAATCACGGTCGCGCTCTACAACGCTAAATAAACTGGGATTAGAGAATAAATATTCTCGCGACATATGTTTCATGCATAGCAGACGATCACCGCGCGTGGGTTCTAAACGGCCGTAGGACCGCTCTCCAGATCGTCGTCAAAGCTGGACCCACGTAATTGATCGCTTAGACTCGGATGGCTGTCCACGTCGAAATTCATAAATGATGTATACCGGCCCGGCTGCGGTATTGGGTGCTGCTGCGAGGGGTAGCTCGCGCGCATACTAGGATTCGTTTTCATGGCCATCTGGTCAGACCGAGTGGGAACGGCCGAAGACGGCTTAGTACCCGGAGGGGTAGTACGGTCGCTTCTCGGGATGCTATCCGATACGTTCGTGCTACAACACGGTGAGGGCGGTGAAGAACGAGAGAAAAAAAGCACACGCACATGTCAAAGGAAATAAAGTCTGCCAAAGAACGATACATCCTTGTTGCCGCGATTGACATCGTGAGTAACGATGGCATAAGGAACATCTGTTCCATAGTAAGATGTGAGAGACCAGCATACCCTTGTGATATTCGCATTAAGAACCCACGATATTCAGTGCGTCTGATATTCAAGGATGTTTAGTGAACACACTTCATCGTCAGACCAAGGGGAGAGAAACTACCATTCAAGTACATGCAAATGAAAAGCTATGAGGTAGAAATTCATCATGGGTGCAAATGCAATTGGAAGAATCATGTGAACCCACCACTGGCGTGAGCTCGACGGCGGTGCCAAGCAGGAGCCAGATGACACCCTTGGGAAAGGAAATGAAGAATACGTCAGCGCCTTGATAACTTGAACAGTATCATAGCGAGCACGGCTACTACCACCTTACTTGTTTCCAAAGTAAGCGCCCTAGTTCAAACGTGCCGCCGCCACAACGCCGCAGCCTAAGCAAACCAACGAACATGATCATGAGCAGAACAACGTCGGTGACAAACATGACGATGATGGTCATTTTATTGCTCTCAGCGTTAAGGATCACGCAGGAGGCTTGGTCAGTAGCCCGTCCCGACCGAATCTGTGAATGGGTCAGCCCAGAAAACGAACACGATTTGAAGATCGACTCTTCACCATCGCGATACCTGGTACCAAACATCAAGTCATGTTGTCGTCCGGCTTCATGTCGCCCGCAAGTAGAGCGAAAAACTCACCTCGTGAAAGAAATGAAACGTTGATAACCCACATGACGACTGCCAGAGCTACAGCGTACTTGTCCTTGTTCCAAATCGCGATACTATCCGTTACCATAAGTGTCATGGGACGAATGTGAGCCTAGAACCCGAGCTGACTCACATTCGAAGTACCACCAAAATAGAAGAAGAGGCAAAAGCCAAGTAGGCGAAGATCTAGGGAGGAAACGGCGAGGATGCAACAGGTTCTCTTATCCGGGGGCGAGGGCACATCGAGGGAAGATATGCTCACGAAGTTGAACACAACCCAGACCTTGAATCACGTGTGGCTAGTAAGCAGAAGTTGAGGAGGGAGCTGTAGATGGTGACCCACTTGACAGTTGATTGAAGTCGCAGAGTCAAGGCCGATAAGGTTGAGGATTGCGGCCACGAGGGTAGTCACGCGTGTAAATGAATATATCTGCGGAACGGGCCTGTCTGTCAGAGGTTTCAGGTTTAGGCGACGATGCCATATATACCCATATTGACCACCTGTAGGGCCGAAGTCCGCGGATGACACTCCACTCATAGTGAATAGTAGAGAGGAACTCCCATCTATGAAGAGTAAGTCACGTGAGTCGTGATTTAAGGAAGAAACCCCCAATGAGACCCACATGAAGAGAGCGTCCACAACGTGCCATAGTTTCGTGAGTGCCACTGTCGAGATAGAGAAAGGTTCAATGTGCCTTTAAGCAAAACACCAGAAATCATAATAAAATAAAAGGTGCGCACGGTAATCCCCCGTGAGGGCGACAGGATAGTCGACGTCGCCCATTCTTCACGGTGACAGGCGGGCGATGAGTGCCTATGATAGGGGTTGGATAACGAGGGAAGGGGTTGTGGGAAGTGGGGCGACAGACTGGCAGCCTAGCTTAGGGTGATACTCAATGTGATAAGGATATATATGATTGCATCTTGACCACTGGCAGGCTGCATACCATCATCATCATGATCTTCGGAAGTTCATAATTGCGATGCTAGTGCATGTTGTCGTGAAGGCTAGAAGCCTTTAGCAAAAACGGAGGGCGGTATGACAGATTGATTGCGCCCAACAGCCTTGTGAACCACGAATCTCACAAATCACACGGAGATAGCTGTTTATGTCTTGGCTGGGTGGCTTTTGGGTGGCTGTGGCGCACACAGCACATGAGCGCCCTCAGCGCGGGTACCGCAGTATTTACAAATGTAGGTTCGACGGCGAAGCTCTGCCGTCTGGGTAAAAAGCACGGTATGTCTCGTGTTTTTTCTTAATCTCCCCAACGAATTTAACTGTCATTGAGCGGTCAAGATACCAAATGAATAAAGGTGGGGCGCGCGAGCAATGTAGGAAGGGGTCGGGGTAGCGTAAGGGCGGATGGGACGCACGATGTTAAGGTGATCAAGGCCTCGCAGGATCCACGTCTCGGTCCACGCGCTCTCTTCATTTCATCTTACGTTTTCCCTCGGAATGACCTTCAGCGCAACCTGGCGTGCGACCTCTACCGCTGGTGGCGTCGCCTCCGGCTGCACGGAGCGATTGCTCACGAACGTAAAAGAGGAAAGTAAGGTCGCCGAGGAGGACTTGGAGGCGGAGAGGCGGAGCGCTGAAGGGCCAGCGGCATTACGGCGCTCGACGACATTCCACTATTCGGGTGGTACGTGCGACCTCGCGAGGTGCCATAATACGATAACAATGTCAGTTCTAGAGTGCTGCCACGGTCGAGGGGGTGCTGGCACGTACTATATATAACCTTTCCGAAGGGGCCAGTCCCGAGGACGTGGATCTCATATTGCTTTGTTGGTCGAATGCGGCCGTAGTTCACCGTTTTGGGAGACGAACAAGGACTGGGTCTTGAGAAATTCTCGATCTGGAATGCGAAGCAACGATCGTCAGATTTCTGTTCGCGTCGAAGTTGATATGTCGAAATTTCTCAGAACGAATGAAAAGATATATAAGTGCGAGGACGGACCGGATGGTAGGCCTGAGAATCGGCGCTGGAACATGACGAGTTAATGGGTCAATGACGGCGTGAATGAATTGTCCACGGAGGAGATAAACCTATGGGATGGGACAATTAACATCCAGTATACTGACCGCTAACTGGACTTATACGTCGAAATATTATAAAAGAAGTTACTCAAACGATTAGAAATTATACATCTCCTAAAAATACACCTAATTATTTCTCAATGTAGATAGAATAAGCCTGCATCTCAACGAGGGCACGTTAGTTTATGATATGGAAGAGGATATTCAGTCGTCTTAATCTAATTTGTAAAATAACTCAGTCCAGTCAATTAGTATTGGACATTAATTGACCTATAAGTCGATTATAAGCAGATTTGACTTATCTGTTTTGCCACGGCCTGCTTCGGCCCGGATCCGCCGCTGTCGTGCTGTTCAAAATACAGTACACCGCCACTACTGACCCACGAAACAGTGAATTTTAAAACACAACCTCGAGGACATGACGACAAAACGGCGATAATTTGTGACATTCCTCCTAGTCTCCAGGTCGGTTCTCTGCCTCAACTATCGCCTCTAACAAGTACATCTTAAGTCACGTCTCGGCTTCATTGTTGAACGTTGAACAACCTAACATGTTACTCTGATGGACTCACGTGTAGTCTTCTTTTTGGCCTGTTCGAAGGGCAAGACCCCAGTGCTACAGCTAAATATTCGTCCGGCACCGCATCGCTGATGCCAATTGTGAAAGAGTCGAGCTCAGGAATGCGTGTTGAACGTCGATGGAAGTTGTTATGGGTCGAAGAAACTCGACGTGAGTGATAATCGGCAGCTTACCACTTGGATCGTTACTGAATTGGGCGATACAGACTCGGACCAACTATCCCCGCGAGTGACTGTCGGCGCACTCACAGACGATGTCCTTCTTGAAATATTCGACCTCTATCTGGTGGGATTTTACCGCCAAGACGCATGGCAGACGCTGGTGCACGTATGCAAGAAGTGGCGGTACCTCGTGTCCGCTTCACCACAACGCCTGCGACTGCAACTTCTTTGTACAAACAAAAGGCCTGTACAGAATTTACTGGATGTATGGCCAGAATTGCCTATTGTTGTAGAGGGTCGTCCGGGAATGTCCAAACCACAAGATGTGAATAACATTGTCGCCGCACTCACGCAGCACAATCGCGTGTGCAAAATCTCTATTAGCGAACTTCCAAATACAGTTTTCAAAAAACTATGTGCGATAAAGATGAGAGATCCGTTCACGGCGCTCACATCTTTGTGGCTTTGGTCGCAAAGTGACAATGCTCCTGCCCTTCCCGATTCATTCTTAGGTGGATCTGCACCACGACTACAAACATTCGAATTGGATGGTGTTCCATTTCCAGCATTACCGAAACTACTTTTGTCTACCCGTGACCTTGTCAGGCTCGAACTTCAAGATATTCCTCTTTCCGGATATTTTTCACCCAGGGCAATGGTCACCGGTCTCTCCATGTTGGCAAGACTCCAAACACTAATCCTTGTATTCCGATCCCCTCGATGTCCGGCTGACCGAGAAAACCGACTTCCTCCCCGCCCAACGCGCCTTGTTCTTCCCACCCTCACCAAATTTAAATTCGGAGGTGATAGCGAGTACTTGGAGGATATAGTGGCTCAGATCGATACACCCCGACTCGATGGGCTCCAAATAATATTCTTTAATCAACTTATATTTGATACACCATTGCTCCGCCATTTCATCAGTCGCACAGAAACCCTCAAGCTACCTCATCAAGCAGAGATGACGTTTAGGGAGTACAGTGCCAGTTTCGATCTTGCTCGACAAGATGAGAACGGCAATCTGGGGTCATCCATCTTATTCTCGTCGATCTTGTGCAGACCATCAGATTGGCAGCTTTCGTCACTTGCACAGATATGTGACTCTGCCTTGTTTCCCCTCCCTGCCCTCGAACTTCTCGAGATTACCAGCTCCCGAAAAGGTCGAGAAGATGACATGGATAACGCCCAATGGTTGGAGGTGTTAAGCCCATTCGCCTATGTGAAGGATCTTGTCCTACATGGGAGTTTAATTCAGCTTGTTGCAATCGCTCTGGAAGATCTCACTGGGGAGCGTGTAACAGAAGTGTTACCTGCTCTACAAAATATGTTTTTATCTGGCCTACAACCATCAGAAACTGTTAAGAAAGCAATTGGGAAGTTTATTGCCACACGTCAGCTCTCTGGTTGTCCTGTAACTGTCTACCACAGGGAAACATGGAATGAAGATTATAGGTGCTGGGAGGATGGTAA
This sequence comes from Russula virescens, assembly GCA_003316435.1. Taxonomy (NCBI): domain Eukaryota; kingdom Fungi; phylum Basidiomycota; class Agaricomycetes; order Russulales; family Russulaceae; genus Russula; species Russula virescens. The sequence goes on from QFEY01000291.1 coordinate 57,676, forward strand.
TTGGTAATCAAGTACTCTCTGCTTTCTATCCGATCCACGTTTATATTATCTACATATCGCCTGCTATTATCCCCTTACACTCATTATTCTACAGGCGTGGAAACAACTGCTGGACTTTTGCTACCTTCTCTTTGATCTCACGATGTCCTGGAATTGAAACCCCTTATGGACTGTGGCACCCTGTGTATCAGGCCCCGCCGTTCCTGTCGTTGTTATTGGCTGTCTTCGGAGCTGATCACCAACTTGTCATTGATACGATGCCCGCCCTCATTAATCGCGAAGTGCGATGGGGCATGCACGGTGCTGACCACGATTTCCACTGACATGGGTGATGGTCAAGGTCTTGCTCAAAATGGACAAGTCATATTCAATCGGGGCCATAAAGCCCGTGAGTGCGCGAGAGTTGAGGCACCAAGTGTTGGAGGTATAGACGAAGCCTTTTCGCTGGGGCTGAAGTGTTGAAGCTTTGAAGGGGCCACGAGTCTGAGAAGCGACCCACAAGTAGATACAAATGACCATCTATAGTCTGGAGCATACCTTTGTCAGATACATTTGTCTAGTATCGGCTTCCCCATGGTACTTCTGACCAAAACGCGCAGCCAACGCACGGCCTCGTGCTCCCTGTCCTATTTCCCTAGATACAATAGAATCACTTTCCTCATTTCTCGCGTTATACGTCGTCGGGTGGATTGTCGCTGACGTAACCGGTTCACCCGCGATTGCGCTTTTCTCTTCCTTTCCTCCTCTTTCTCCCTCTTTTTCTGGTCTAGCAGTACAAACTGTGCATGCAAATAGATCCATCTCCGGCATAATAGATAAGAGCCGCGTCCTCGATGGACGCTAACGAACGACGCCCGATATTCCCCCTTTTCCGTGTAATCTCCCTCGTGTGAACATCGCGTGCTGCACTACACGGCCGGGCAGGACATTCGGTCCGCGCACCTGTCTCCTCTTCTCAATATCTATCCTTCCTCACCGAGCCTACACGCGTGGTCCCCTTAGGATCTTCGCTACACCGTAGAGCGGCAAATAGAAACCTCGGGAACCGTCCATCAACATTCCACGCACTATAGATCAACATAAGGGAGAAAGGAAAGTACCTGATCCAATAGAGCAAAGGTACTTATCTCGCTCATGTACGTCGCATCAAACATATATGCCCCTTCAAAACAAAAGATAGAGGCCCTCGCGAAGCAGCTACGAATACAGAATAAGTCACACAGCTCAACCCCAACGCTCCGCTGCATGGCAATCATAATTAGGTGTTGATCAAGTCTGCTCAAGCACCCTCAGTTACTATCACGATATCACAACTTAAGAAAGAGCTGTTGGTGTGGATCCGAACATGTCGGGACACATATGAGCGATATTACAATCGCATCTATCGTGATTATGGGTATCTTGGTGGCATTCTACTAAACTTGGGGGCTCGTTTCTACACATTACTCTCTGCATATTCGTGGAGGTTCAGCTTGTGCGACTTATCGTGCACAGTGCTGTTGGAAAAGGTACTCTGGCCTGTCATGCACTGTTCGTAGGTCGTGTGCACGGCCACCTCCATCCGCTTATTCGCCTCGATGGACGAGTTGACAGTCGGCGCGAAGCTACGGCATCTTTTGAACCTTTCAGGTGCCGTTGAGCCCGAGATACTGAAACATAGACCACAGTGAGCACCGAGAACAATGACCGGGACAATTGCGCACAATTCGGCGTGGGAGCCAAAATCCGAGAGGGAGCGATACATCCGGGTCGCGGCCATCGTCATCACAACGATCGACGGCATAGTGAACATCTGTGCTTCCAGGACAGGTAAGAAATCAGTACGTCCACCACTCTTGAGTAGTAAATAAAGACGTGCCATGTCGAGCGCAACTGATATTGATCGTGGGGTCAATATCCTTCATTTTTGAGTCAGATGAAAACAAAAATACCGTTCAAATTCAAAATCGCGAACAACTGAAAGAGGCATGAATAAAGACATGGGAGAAGACTTGTTGAACGTACCGCTGGCAGGAGTTCGGCGACGGTTGCAAGCGAGAGCCAGATGACACCCTCACGGATGGAAATCATGTTAGTGGAAGGAGAGCAACCACAGTTCGCAAGATGCGCTATCGACCAACCTGCTTCCAAAGAAGACGCCCCAGGCCAAACCAACCTCCACTCCTGCCACGCACGCGTAACAAGCCCACGAGCATGATACAAATCAGGACGACGTCGGTAACAAACGTGACTATGAACGCTGATTTATTGTTCTCAGCACTTTGCGGGGAGCAGGCGTGTTGCTCAGGCATCCAAGCAGAGTGGATCTGAAAATGGATCAGCCCAAGAGATAAAGATCCAAAGGATTTGAGGTTGAGTCTTTACCTGCACAGCACCTGCAACAAAGGCCATGTCGTCAAGGTTTCGGTTAGTTTTGCTGGCGAAGTGGAAAGTGAATTATTTGCCTAGTACGAGGAATACGACATTGGTCGTCCATACGCCAGCTGCAAGTGTCATAACCAGCTTATTCATGTTCCAGATAGCAGCGCTGCACAGGACACATTAGCACCTGTAGAAGATGGTCGAGGCGTGCAAGTATGGAAAACCCACATGCGGATCAAAATCAGTAGTGAAGCAAAGGCCCAGGAAATGTCGGGAAAGATCTAGAAAATGTGGAGAAAGAGTATGAAAGGGCGTTCTTCGATTGAGAGCAAGCTTGCAGTCATCTAAAGGGCATGCTTACCCAAGTGAGTGAGGCCATGAGCTTGGGTTTGGCCGGTGAGAATGCGGATGTCGGCAGACAGATACAAGTTACATGGCTCACCTGACAGTTTACATGAATGAACGGCATTGTATTGCTGGCAACCATGCTCATGATCGCGGTCATGAGTGTGCAAAAACGGGTGATGGAATAAAGCTACTCAAGGGGGTAAATGAGGAAATCAATTTGAGGTTCATATGAACTCCATCAAAGGGCCCGAAAATACACACCCATATCGTCCACCTGTAAGGGCGACGCCCTTGGATAACGCTCCACTCGTAGTCAAGAGTACAGAAATACTCCCAACTAAAGAAAAGGGCGAGGATAATGTGTCACATAATGTACAACAATCAGAGCCGTCTTGCTGCCGACTTACACGTAGATACCATCCACAAGGGATGAGAACCTTAAAAGGAAACCTGTGGAACGATGAGCCCAGTCGGCCTTTGGGTTACGGAGCCAGGCAAGAAAAGGAAGGATACGCACCGAGGTCTCGCACAATTTCAACTGGATCCTTGAAATTGACCATCGCCAGCAGGTGCCGGTGAGTAATAAAAGACTCAGCAAGAGTGGTGCTGGCATTCACTGGGGGGAAGGGTGCAACTTTATAATGTCGGGCGCCATACGGTACATATGAACACCCTAGGCAAAATCCTTGTCAGGTGGTTCGCGACGCACCAATTTCATGGGTCTACAGCAATAACGGCATCTGGTGCCTTACGCCGCCAAGCCGATGATCGCGGGCCGGCCATAATCCGGGAAGTGCTCTGGCTTGGACCATCAAAGACACCTACTATGACGTTTGTTCTGGATGTTCTGGATACTGTATGTCAACATCTCAATATCTATGCATCTGGTTGCAGTGACTTTTGAAAGTAGAAGCGGATCACACGATTTCGCTGTCAAATGCCTTTTTCGGAGTTGGGCATTCCAAGCCAACAAGTGCCACGTTGAACAGTTGCGGTGCAATCTAGCCGTGTTCTACGTCACTTTTTGCCCCATTTTCGCTTTGATCGTCCGAGGACGACTCTGTAGTTGTGATCCAATTCATTTTTGGGGTCAGATACTAGGTGCTCCGCTTCACAATTCATATCGCGGCCCTGAACGCCCGGTTCGCGAGGCTACGCTGACTCCAATTTGTCCCGACTGATTTTGTGCTCCTCGCTCTCAGGGGCCTGTCCCCAGCTCAATCGAATGGCAGTGCGTGCATTGCAACTGACAGCAGGACATTGTCTCCAAGGTTCGTATCCCCAGACAGAGCCATATGTAGAGAGAACGTTCACGGCTTGCCAGAGCCTTGTCAGCGGCCTGGTCAGAGACTCAGAGTTCGATGGGCTTCCGAATGAGAACCAAAAGTGATAATGAAACGAAAGTGGGCACACAGTCATGTAACCCCGCGCAACAGGGTAACAGGGTCATCAAAGTCGCCCATTCTTCAGGCGGGGCAGGCACATCAGGAAAGTGTCCAAATACCTTTCCACGCTTTTTTGTAAAAAAAAAAACAGGCTAAAAAGGCCAAAAAACTACGGAAAAGCATTTGGGCATTTACCTGATGCAGCCGATCATTGGACTGGATCATGAGGGGAATGGGTGTAGGGTGACTTTACAAAGGTATGGGCAATTATGAAACAAGTGATTGTGGTGCCCAACCAGGAAATATCTGTAAGGTACGGTCGCTCGATATGGCCAATATAGAGGGGAAGAGGCTGTCCTGGCGCACACAAGCACCGGGACTACGTCACACCAACTACGGAGCCACGTGTTGAAGCGAAGTAATATCGCAATTGATGTTGCGAGACTGAGTACACGCGGAAACGCGCCAGCGGAGAGTTCGGCCCGCTACATGTAATATACGGCCGAACTAGATCGAGGCCATTAGATAGTGTTACTATGCATCCTCATGGACTCCTTACGACTGATAATGAAACACAATTTACTTTATGACTTCGTACATTGATCAGAGACAATAAATCACCTTCGTTTATGCACATGATTCTTCGGGATAGTAGTTTACCGTAGATAAACACATGGAAAGTACAGTCTTTACGAGTATTTAAGGACGTTCGTCATGAGTAGAACACTTCAGTCGATTACCCAGACTGAAGTGTGAGTACTATATTGTCTAGGAGTCAACTACCTACTAACAGACGCTGTATCTAGTGTTCGCGCTGTGTATCAGGTACAGTAGTTATGCTCTAATCTCAGTCGATTACCCAGACTGAAGTTGTTCGCGCTGTGTATCAGCGCTCACCGTATTGCCCACTTTTCCACACCACGTTCCAGCGGCTGATCGCCCTGAACATCGCCTCCCTTTCATTTCTCTATATTCACATGTTCGCTTACTTCGTCTATCTTCTGATATCTGCATAGAATCACTTGCACTAGGTATTCTCGGGCTGGTACTGTTGGATTCTCGGTTTGGGCCCGAGTTTCGGACGTTTCGAGCGTGATTACCTAAGTCATATAGCCATATACGGCCGATTAAAGTGTCCTGCCTTCGGGAACGGGAACAAAGGCTATGGCGTCTTTTCTGACTTCATCGCAGTCTCGGCTTCATTAGTAAGATACCAAATAACATCACTAAGTATTATACTTGTCGTAGTCGTAGTATACAGAAAATTGCTGGTACAGAGCACTTCATCATTCCTAGCATCCATTACCCTGACTCAAGGGCATTTTCCCGGTCTCCCCTCGTTATCAGACATTCCGCGGGCCTAGGCTATAACTCCAACAGCCACTGGCACTGTACAGTACGCTGGCGTGTATTAAAACCCGTTGTGTCTCTTAGAAACCATAGAGATACTTTTTCTCCACTTGTTCTTTTCCCTCTCTTCCTGACCCTGATCTATCGGCGCGGTCCTCGATACGCATGCGCGAGATTTCCAATCTCGTATCAATACAATGCAAGACTGAGGGGTGTAGACTACGAGTCAAAGGGTCTCCGAGTCAGTAGAGTAGACTTATAGTACCGTAACTAGGGAGAGAACAATCAAATATTGGGGTTTTATCGGCAGGTGTGGTCAAGTGCGGGGAGGCCGCACGTACTGATATTGATACTGATAAGGAAGAACAGTCAACAACCTGAAACTGTGAGAACTGCGCATGTGTTTTAAGTTGGCCCACCGCGCGCCTTCGCTCACAATATAGATCTTTCTGTGTCATTACCTTCATGGAGTCGAGGATGTGCGCTCTGACTTCTACTCATGTTCAATTAGCCGGTAACCGAGGCCTTTTGGCGAAGATTGGTAACGTCATTCCAGGTCGATTGCGAACTACCGACGACCGCCCCCAAAATCACGAATCACCGGGCACAACGCTGCTTACTGTATGTCCCGACTAGGGATTTCGTGTAGGTGTACGAATGTGTTAAGGGCAAGTGCAGGGCCCCTAAGATAAGCGGTCAGTTATCACTTTGCCCGTAGTCAATTTCACGGATTAAGTTCCGATGGTTGTAAAGCGGTTCGCTCCTACAGTCATATCGTCATTTAGTATTACACCGTGACACATCGCGTATCCACCGTAGCAATAGGGTAAGTAAAGTGGCTATATGCTCATGCGTTCGGTTCTACACCTTGTCGTCCGCACTTTCATGAAGACTCTGTTCGTGCGCCTTGTCGCGCACATGTTGCATGCTGACGAAGGAGACACACTGTTCCTTCGACGATGTCACGAACCGTTCGTGGGTTGTGTGGACGGCCACCTCCATCCGGCCATTGGACAAGTTGGTGGCGTTCTGAGCTGAGCGACGACTTCTTCGGACGGTTTCTAGGCTCCTTGAAATGTTACGATATCAGCTACAGTGCGTGCGGAGAAAAACGGAAGGAAAGAAAAATGGCTCACAGGTCGGTGTTGGACCAAAAGTCTGTGAGGGAGCGATACATCCGCGTCGCAGAGATTGTCAGTGTGATCAAATTAGGCCTAAGGAACATCTATGTGGCGATGCGCGGAATTTAGTATCTCCACCACATCGCAATGAAGACGTACCATATCTAACGGAACTGAAGTTGGCAGTGAGGTCAGTTCTATTTGTTTATAGATCGGGGGAAAGCGAAATACGGCTCAGATTCAAAGATATGAACACCTACAATATAAAGAGGATGAGCGAAGGCATAGAATGGGAGTTGACGAACGTACCACCGGTATTATCCCGGCTACAGCTGCAATTGTGAGCCAAAGGACACCCTCTCGGATGGAAAATCACGTTAGTGTACGAGGGACAACTACGGCCCATAAAACGCATGTCGCCTCACCTGTTTCCAGAGAAGGCGCCCCAAGGCAAACCAGCCTCCCCCACGACGACGAAGGCGAAACAAGCCAACGAGCATGATGAGAAGAAGGGTGATATCGGTAACAAACGTTGTTATGATGGTTGGTTTACTGATCTCGACGTTGGGTGGGCCGCAGAGGTGTAGCGCACGTATCAATGTAGAGCGGATCTAGGGATGGATCAGCCCCAACAGTACAAAAACTTTTGAGATTGAGTGCTCACCAGTGCTGCACCTAATACAAAGGCCACATTGTCAGGGTTTTTCAGTCAGCTTGCAAGAGGGTAGAAAATAAATTGCCTCGTATGAGGAATGCGACGTTGGTCAGCCATACAAGAGTTGCGAGCACAACGGCTGGTTTATTCATGTTCCAAATGGCGGCGCTGCGCGTGCTCAATGAGCATTTCTGGAAGACGACCGAGGCGAGGAAGTGTGGAGAACCTACATGCGGATTAAAATCAATAGCGAAGCAAAGCAAAGACCCAAGTTTGGAAAGATCTAAAGAATGGCAAGACAAGAAAGGGCAAGGCGTCCTTTCATTGGGGCGGACGCTCATCAAGGGCTGTGTGCTCACGAAATTGAACGAGACTATAGCCTTGGGGTTGTAGCCGATGAGAATGCGAATTGGGGATAGATGGATAACATAGGGCACACCTGACAGTGGTTGGTAGTCAGGTGGGCCGCAATCTGGTCCATGACCACTGCCATAAGTGTGGAGAGACGGCAAATGGAATAAATCTATCCAAGAATGAAATCAGTATGAGCCTTGTGGGAGTCTCACCCCGCGCAAGCGCTTATGCCTACAGACCCATATCGTCCACCGGTAGGGGCGATGCCCCCGAATGGTATCCCACTCGTAACCAAGGGTAATGAAGAACTCCCATCTGGGCGAATAGGATCAGTCACGCGATATGCAGCGAGAGTACTGATGAGTGCAGGCCCACATGTATACGCCATCGGTGATGGCTGAGAGGTCTAGGAGCAGATCTGTCAAAAGATGAGCCTAGTGAGCCTTTGGGCTACAGGACCAGAAAATACAAGTATACACACTGTAGCCTCGAGGAAGTTCAGCTGGATTCAAGCTGGCCATCGTCCAGAGATCCGATCAGGTGGGCGACGAAAGAGCGACGCTGGTATTTAGGACGGTTCCATTTATAACGCATGGCTTGGCGACATATGGCACAAACTCCGGGATACCCTAGGAATGAAGGGTGCCTAGCAGACAGTAAATTTTGGAGGCAGCAACCGCCTCGTAACGCCACGCCGATGAATCGGACCGCAGACAATCCGGGGATAACTTTGGGTGTGAGGCATGTGAGGTCAGTTCTCACGCTCTCCATGCCCGACCCAATCACGTTGCAACAAGGAAAATTCCACCTTTACGTTTACCTCACATTGCTCCATTTTCTCTCTGCTCGTCCTCGGACAATATATGCGTGACAGCGCATTATTGTACTACCGTAATTTTTTGTGTTCAGGAAACCAGCGCTCGGCTTTACACTAATCTGGAAGGTGTCTCCAAACGCGTGGTCAGCAAGTTGGTCCCAGCCGTTGTTTTCCCTCCCACTTGTGCCCCAGGCTCGATCAAACGGTAGTGAGAATAGTGGACCCCACTTGAATCATGGTACTGTATGTCCACCGTCCACCGTCTACCCGCCCCATAGTGAGCCAGGAGCGCTACTATATTCCGAGCTACCCTATCGGGAGATCTAGTCGCTGCCATCAATCCCTCAACGAGATGCCCGAGTGATTCTCGGTTGTCGTGTCAAGAACTCGAGGCAGGCTGCAGGACACTCCTTATTTTCCGACTTGCCACTTCGTGGTAGTGGTAGTGAAAGAGCTGAGTGCCCTTGGCAGTATACAGTATAGGTCAGGTGACTGTGGGTACGTTTTACTAAATCTGTATCAACACGTCGTGTTCTGCGCCTTGTGCCGCCGCAATTCTTTCAACGCTGAGCAAGGGGCTACCCATGGGCTCTTCCCAGACACCTTTGACAAGGTCGGAATTTGACGGACACTACGCGCGACTCCAAGAATCTGCTCTCAAGACGACCAAACATGCCGCAAGCCTGCCCTCCGATTTGGCGTTCCATCGGTCGGTGGATCCAGATCTCGCGAAAGACCTGGAAGCCTGTTCGAGCAAAGTCGTATCCATAACGAATATGCTACTCGGCCTGGCGTCCACGGTCGGGAGTTCCAAGAGTGCAAAAGGAAAGGGCAAGGCTCGTCTTCAGGATGAGGACGATTTTCTCGACCGTTTCGGGGCGCTCATCGTTGAGCCGATGGATCAGTTACTCGAGCGCGCAGTGTGTAGCGTATTCCGTCCTTTTGCCTTGCTCTCACCTTACTCAGGACATTGCGCTGGACAAATTCTCTGGTAGGACGAAAGCACCCGCCATTGCCGTCAACCCTCCAGAGCCAAAAAAGAAGGCGGCCCCGTCGGGTCGCCAAGCACCAGTCATACAGCATGTGTCGCACCTCCCAAAACCGCAACTCAAGTTCAAGCGGAAGCCCGATAACACGGATTTCGTCCCGTGGCATCCGTCCTTACGACACAAGTTTAACGCGCAAGTACCGCTTGGGTATACTTTTCAACCAGCGAGCGTCGGAGAGGACTCGGATAGAGTCTTGTACGTTTCCTTTCCCAATTTCTGGATGACTCGATGTGTTGATCAGTCCTAGACCTCTGCATCCCTACCGATACGAAATCAACAACCTGTCTTATCCGCCCCACATGTTCCAATCGCAAAGCCCGATTCCTTATAGACCCCTTGAGGATATCCCCTTCACATGGGTATCCACACCTGCTCAGCTCGCAGAGCTAATAGACAAGCTCCGCCGTGCCAAGGAAGTTGCCGTCGACCTGGAATACCATAACTATCGCACATATGCCGGCTTCGTATGCCTAATGCAAATTAGTACGCGCGAGGAGGACTGGATTGTGGATCCGTTTGAGCTACGCGACGAGCTCGAAGACCTCAATGAAGTTTTCACCAATCCAAATATCGTCAAAGCAGGTCTCATTCTAATTCCCTCGTAGCTAAGGCTGACTTAGACCAGGTCCTACATGGTGCCGAAAGTGACGTTGTTTGGCTGCAGCAAGACTTCAACCTGTATCTAGTGAACTTGTTTGATACATTCCATGCCTCGAAAGTTCTCGACTTGCCTCGACACGGACTTGCTACGCTACTTGAAATGTACTGTGACTTCTCCCCAGACAAGCGATACCAATTAGCCGATTGGCGAGTTCGGTCTGTTCTTCAATTTGATCAAGCATCCATTACGTCTGACACTGTCATCCAGACCATTACCAGATGAGATGCTCAAATATGCTCGTGCCGACACTCATTTCCTCCTCCATGTATATGACAATCTACGAAACGCTCTCCTTGACCGTGCCGTTTCGCGTTCGGCCTCGCCTACCACGAGTCGTGCCGGTTCTCCTATAACCCCAGACGCGTTTGTGCGAGAGGTGCTAGATCGCTCTGCGGAAACTGCACTTCGAGTGTACTCTCCAGAACCCTACGACGTGGAAGGAGGAGCAGGGACAAGTGGGTGGGACACACTTGCTCGCCGGTGGAACAAGCCTACCCTTGGTGTTGAAGGCATTCCAAGCGTAGAGCGTGAGGTCTTTCGAGCAGTGCATCTGTGGCGAGATCGTGTCGCCCGCGAGGAGGATGAGAGCACTGGGTAAGGATCGTCCTTATCGGTGTTTGTGTCCGGACTGACCTGAGATATAGATATGTCCTGTCGAATCGCTTTTTGCTTAAGTTGGTGGAGCAACCACCAGCGGACATGGCTGCGCTTCTGCACGCATTCCCATCCACGCCGCCTGTGGTGAGAAGACGATCCAAAGAGCTGTTGGACGTTATTCGCAATGCAGTGAAGAGGGCGCTGAGTGTAGTTGAAGAAAAGGGGACTCCCCTTACTGTAGAATCTCCGGGGGCTGCTCTTGCGCCAATCAAGATGGACTGTGATGATTTACCAGCACCGACGCCCCCAGTTCCCCAACCGTCTTCACTCTGGTCTCGTAACGAAGTTCCTCCAACAGTAACAACCTCATCGCTATTTGGTGCCTCGGTACCATCGTCTCGTCCTCACCCTTTGTATTTGGCTACCAGTAGCTCACTTTTTGGGTCTGCGCCTCTTTCTGGGAAGGCAAAGGTCAATTCTTTTGGCCGGTTCCAAGATGTCGTGACAAAGATCCATAGCACACTAGTTATCGCACCGACAATACCTGCGGTACGAGCGTCGCGTTGGGTCCTTCTCATTATGCCGCTCATTGCTATGTCCTAGGTCCCTCCCACCAAGGTTACGATAAACTCCGTTGAAGTGGCTTCCACATCAGTCGCGGACATTGCTAGCGATGAAGCAGTGATAGAGATACCATTTATTCCGGCACCTCTCAGACAGCCAGTCAAGGCCGAGGTTGTCGATGATACGATCATCGTCGTAGGACAGCGTCAAAAGAAGCGCAAACGTAACAAAAAGACCGAAATAGGCGGCGACGGTAGCTGTGAGATGCCACCATCTAAACCTGTGCATGCCAAAGCAGAGCCGGAGGAAGTTGTACCTTTCGATTTTGCCAGCGTACCGAATATCCTGGATGATGCACCGACCGAGCGCAGTGAGCTAGAAGACGGGAGGGCCGGGAAGAGGCGCCGATCGAAGAGAGGCTTGGGTGGGTTTCATTTCCGGATTCGTTCCTCCGATGGTATCGTGAAACTGATTCTGACAACGCGTCTTTGTGATAATAATAGGTGCTGCCCCGGACCGTGATAGCTTCCCAGCCGCGCCAAAAGACCGGAGAGAAGTCAGAAGTGGGAATGTATCACGCACGTTTCGTTCATAATATAATATGAACGTAGTTTTTGTTCTTCAGTGTGACGCGGATGTTCCGCTTATTCTGGACCGTGCTTCACCTTTGAGGCCAAAATGCGGACGTGGACCTTTTTGGGTCTATCGTCTGGAGGAAATCACAGTTACATCCCACCCTCAACGCCCGTCTCAGTCAAAGTATTCCCTGTCCAGACAAACGTACTCACGCTGTCCTCTTCAAGCTTCAAGCTTCAACACTCTAATAGTTACTTTGACATTGTATAGATCGGAAATGTTTACATAAGGCGGCCCGTGTAACCGAGCGAGTGAGTGCGGTGATAAGACGTGCACCCGACCATCCCGAAGGTGGCCATGACATGACGCTCTCTGGGCGACTCCGGTCTCACGATAAGCGCTCTCTGCACAGTTCTGGTAAAACCCGCGACAAGCCGGGGCAGATATGGCGTGTGCCAAGGCCAACTCGCCTTTATTGACAAATCATTCCTGAGGTGAGACAAATGATCCTATCGACATATGCCTCACCCTTAACGGTTTGGTCTGAAGTTAAAAGGTCCCGATTTACTCGACGTCTTCGGATTATTGGACACCCCCCGCTTCACACGTACCGATTTTACCTGTGCCCGAAATCCCCTCTATCAGCGCCCGCTGGCCAATGGAATACCACAGCCCCTCTCAGGCTTCCACTCCTAGCACTGAAGCATGGGAGTCTGACTCTCAAGAAGAGTATGGTGGACTCGGGTACCCGCTCCAGAGGATGGTGCCACTGGAGAACGTGCGGCTCAGCGTCGAAGAGCTAGTGACACAAGGCGGACTTCACCGTGGGCCCGCTGGAATTTACAGGATGCCAGCCTCTCAGACTTCGTCCACGTCGTCGCACATGTTCTTCGTGTAAGTAGCGTATGTTTCTCGATGTCTGGCTCACGTTCCATATATGGCAAACTCAACGTCCTACACCAGCGATTTCGAGGCCGTAGTCGACGAGTATCTTTCCAACCGCAAAATCGCCGATACTTGTGAAGACTTGGTGCGTGTGCCAAGCGTTTTACGTAACCAAAAGTTGGGTTTTGTGCCCCGCATAACGCGTGTCGTGTTTCACTTTTCATATGTAAAAGGTGTTCGTCGAAGCAGACTCGAGTTTGAATACCCCACCATCTGGAACGGCCACGTCCCTCATCTTGCGGCGCGTGAAGCGCCACAGCGCAGAATATTCCATCATGCAGACCCTCAATCGAGACGAGACGCGTAACGACCCGTGGAACCCGGCGCCGAACCTACTCTACGTGGCCGAGCGCGGGGACGACGACGTTGTACTTTGTTTCGAACGTCTGTTCGATTGCGACGACCCGCCGCTTCAAACGGTCGCGAACGTAATTGACTACATCCGCCAGGCGCTCGAGGTCGGTAACGTACTTTCTTTATGTATCCACACACCCCGGCCCGCCCACCCTGGAGTGGCCGGACCCGCGGTGTCGGTGGACAGTGCTGACGGACAAGGACTGTGGGTAGGGCTTGTGTTTCCTCCACGAGCACAACATTGTGCACCGCGCGTACGGCGACCCGAATGGCGTCATGATGGACGTTGGTCGCCGGACGACAGCCGGCTTTGACCGCACACGATTCCCCGTGCGCTACTATCGCGTCAACTTTTCACAGGCGCAACAACTCTCCGCGTGCGACGACGCAGACCCGCGCAGCGCGAGTTTCTGCCGTGATGTGGCGGATTGCGGGGCGATGTTTCAGATGCTTGTGGAGGAGGTGCGTCCTCGTTTTGTGCGCTGATTGAGTAGAAAAATCTTGACTTTATGTTACCGAACGAACGAACGGGATGATGGAAATTCGGTTGTAGGCTCCGATGATCGGGAGCAAACTACGCTCGCTCGTTGTGGCGATGACGGGTGGCGAATATGGCGCGGAAGACGCCCGGAAATTGTTCGAAGCGTTATGCCAGGGGATCGATGCGTCGACCTATGACACCCCGCTGCACACACCCCCGCTAAAGAGCTAATACTAACACAGGTAGCCCCACATACCCCACTTTTTTCGCGGCTATCACATTATGACACCCTAGAAATCCTGTAACCCTGTCATATTTCGCTTGCTCTCCTTCCCGAAATCCGTTTTTCGGGAGCCTTACGCGGTGGTGAATGCGGTCGCACCTACACATGGTTAGTCCTTTGATTCCCGGTAGCAACTCATTCGTTCCATCCCGGACCCACGAGACGCGTCTGCGACACTGGTGATCATGATGTGAACAGTCCATATGAAAGCAAGATAGCGCTTGACGCGTGATGGGTGGCCACACGGTGCCTGACCTTTGGAAAGTCTACGGTGATGACGCAATGATGGCCTACCACATCACGCGAACCATGATGGGTTCCCTTGAATAATGATACATGATCAGTCGATGGGAAGATTAATAGACATCACCCCCACACACTGCGGTGCCTTTGACTCCTCTCAGGGAGAGATTCACATCCCCCATCCTGAGAAGATTTCACGCAGCCACAGGTCATGCGATTGATGGCTGACTTACTCAGGTTAAATCATGTCGTAGACCTATTGTGCGAGTGTGTGACGAATGGTAAAGGGTTGAGCAGGGGCAAGAGTAGGGACAGCTTCCCCTGCTCGTTCCTTTGTTTTCCTTTTTTTCTGTAGAGATGATGCGGTTGAGGCGCGTATCCGGGTTCGAAAAGGTTGTAAGATGGAACGTGGCACCTGTTTCCGTTTCCGATGCCGAAGGTACCGGTCCGTCCGGGTTCGTTTCTACGGCCCGGACCTTTGCCGCCGCCTTATTATGCCTTATACGACCTCGTCCTCAATCCCATGGGCGCAAATTTTCACAAGAATTACGATTACAGCCAAACCTGTAATAACCCATACACACTGTTTGGGAATAATTTCCGCAATCTCAAGTGGATGTGCCCTCCGAGTCTGTATTTTAGGAGGTGAAGGACCGGGAGTGTTTCAAATCCCCAGATCCTCATAAACTGCATCCCTGGCGATGCAATGAAAGGGTATGGGGTTCCCCAAACGCTTTGATCGTGAAGAGCAATCTCCTCTTAGCAGACCATCGCTGGCTTACGCCCGACTCCCTCGTCCATTGCTACATATACTGACTATTTTCACTCAGTCTATCCGGATGCAAGGTTTAACTGACTCTAGATTAGGGGTGCAGGGGTAACATACAGACTCATCTGAGATGTACAATAGCACAACCACGGGCTTAAACGCCCGGAAACCACCAGCAGCAGATCGCGCAGGTACATGTGGGAGTAGCACTAAATGCTACCTCCACAGTTATTACCTCCGACGCCATCCATGGACTGCTCGCGATCCCCGGAGATATTACGCCCCGTGTGTCGTTGACACCGTGGTGCGCGCGTGATGTGAAAGTCTCAGAAGAGGAGCAAAGCCTACGATCAGAACAAAGCGACTCGGAGGCTGGGTGGCGCGAGGTAAGCGGATAGAGCCTGAGAAAGTCTGAGAAAGATACAAGACAAGACGGGACTGTGCAAATGGCACCAGAGGTTGCAGGAGGGGAGATATTTCGAGAGAGTAGTCAGATGATAGTATATCGATCACAGCTGTTTTTAAGTATGTCCGTCCATCGGGGCCGTAACTGAGCCAACAAGACAACGATCGTGGTAATTGCAGTAATGAGACGTCTGAAGTCCGCAAACAAATGATGTTACAGTATGCCTCATAGCCGACGTCTCAGATCCGCGTTTTGTCGGCGAAGGATGTCCCTCGATGAACGACTCGGAGTTCAGGAACGCGCGGAGCGTGCAGACTATCCGCAGCGCGGTTAGGTACTTTCTCACGGATCCTAACCTGATGTGAGTGAGACAAATACTGTAGCACAATACTTGCCACGCCGCAGCATAGCTGAGTGTTCATCCGTACATAATAGCCCCCACGCACAATAATAGTCCATCTGGGACATCGCGTCTCAGACTCTCAGGGGGTGTCGGGATTGAAACTCGATTTATTTATTCTCATTCTCGTCATCCTTGATACCATCCATTTATATACCTGCCCACACGCATACGAGAAGAAGGTCCAAGTGCCACCACCATGTTCCTGTTCACATAACGCCTGCCAAAATGGCTGGTTTTCGGAAACTCCGCAGGTACCTTAGCAGGAACGATCAGACCACGAAGGCGGCAGTGCTGTATTTTCACTGATATCGATAGGACCGCCCGATGGCGTTCGTTAGGAAAAGAATCAGATTAAATAGTGGCACCACTGTTATGGTTAAGTGCGTTCAGGTTGTAAATCACGCAATGATTGATGTTGTCAGACTGGTTCTTTGAAACAAAGCCAAGACACACTCTTCTGGTATATACTACTTACCGGCATGTCCCACTGTGCAGCATTTTTGTGTCAGTTTTCTGGAACAGGACGCCACGCTGTCCACTAATACATGATACGTCCGAGTCTATCATCTCATCAGGCGTGGGATGGATCCTACGTCGAAATATTTGGAAAATACCTGCTCCCAGGATCTTGCCTCCTAGTTTCCTAGATCTCGGAGTTTGTGTGCTTTCCATCTCATTGTATCTTAAAGTCTTACCTTGACTATTGTACTAGTAGGGTACCCTTTGCTTCGCGTGAGCACTCTCGGAAGCTGACTTTGATGCTGGGGTCCCAAGACCCTAACAATACATTGTTCCTTCGTGGTCACCATGCGGCGTAGGATCGCGTACCATGGCCTTCGCATCCTGCAATAAGACGAGACGAAGATGCAAACACTTCGCAGCTAGCTTTCCTCTTTCCTGCAGAGCAGCTTTTTAGTACAGATCAAATAGCTTTGAAAGCCAGCAGTTCTAGCCAGGAACCAAACTCTGGAAGGAGCCACTTGACCAGAAGAGAATAACGCCACTCCGTGGAGAATGTCCTGTACTGGTAGTCTGGTACCGTATCGTGTTTGCGATCTGGGTGCTACAGCATAGTAGGCTCTGAGTCCGCTGAAGATGTTCTGCATTCCTTCCCTGCTACTTCGCGGGGGGTCTCAGTCTATTTTGGTGGTTTTCCGTTTCGGTCCTGTGTCCCGATCTTGGTTATAATAAGCCTCGATGCGTAGACGGTACTTACTTTCATCCACCAATCTTCCAAGTTACTGTCATTATGTTGTTTCTCGAAACGTCGTGAGTGAGCCGTCCGATTTACACCTCCATACACTCCGACAATCACGCCATCCTCACAGATTCTCTCACTTACCTCACATATCACCTCACTTTTCTCATGGTCCAATTTACAGAGCCCTTGCCTCGCTTCTTTCACAAACTCCGACCCACAAGGACCCACAAAAGGGAAAGTGGGATACTTCCCGACAGCGGCACCAGCAACCCTCCCAAAACACCCACAGCTAATCGGGTTCGTGGCTAAATGACAGTCTTCTAGTCTGTTATGAGCTGTATTGTATTATAAGTATAATACCATACGACGCATAACAGACTAAGGGAAAGTAAGGGTAGCCTTGGAAATTTGCTGTAGCGATGAGAAGCAAAAGAGGATCGCGGGTCAGTGGCACCAGGGTATTGCAATTGATTTCAGAGGTAAGGTGACAGATGTTCCATAGCTGTTGATGCACGCTGATGTGCGAATTACCCCCCTTCCAGGCTGCGGTCATCCGCCTTAGCTTACAGCGTCGCTGTCTTGTCGAAAACCAATCGGAGTCCGTGGACAATCCGATTCACCTATCGCCAGTCTCTGTAATCCAGAAACTGGACGACTTGAAACGTTGTGGAAACGGTCTGAATGTCTCCCATAGGTCGTTGCCATAGGTACGAAATAGTTGAGGCTGATAAAACTGTGTATCCTGTTGAAGGGGTCTGGTGCAGAAGAAACGCGAATCGAAGGCACGATGAACAAACGAAGTCAACGACCAGAGGATGCGAATGGGACCGCTCGGGGGGCACGTGACCATTATACCAGTAAAATAAGTCCCGAAAACATAAACGTAGGCAGAGAGCAAAGGTAAGTAGAGAGCATGGCAGTATACCTCACAAATGAGAAAAGCAATCAGTCTGTCCACCCAGGGAGCTAACAGTCGTATCTCAAACCCATAGTTTTGCTTGTCCGTCGATCTTATTCCCCTACGAACAGGCGGATGAACATATACATCGTCGACCCTATAAAGCGAGAAACTGAACGAAAGAAGTGTCAAGGAGGACGGCTTCTGAGAGAAGCGGCAAAGTGGTGTCACGCACACGCGAGGAAGGCGACCGAGTAGAGGATAAAAATGAGGTATCCGTTGACAGTGTGTTTCGCGCCGTTTGTCTTGGCGTTCCCATTGATAGTACTGCACCCCAAGTAAGCACATGCGAATAGACGAGGTGCGGAGAAGGGTAATAAACGCTTACAGAACGATGGCAACTAGCAATGCCTGAAAATTTGAAATGTACATAAGCCATCTGAAATGAATCAAAGTGGAGAGAAGATCAATCACTCACGTTCGAAAGCACCCAAACTATAAACGCACTATACAAAAATAAAAGGAGTATGAGTTACAGCAACAATAAGGGATAGGCGCCCGTACTTTGCCCAGAAACTGTGGAAAAGATCCTGTGTGTTTGCCGCATCCACCTTGTTCTCTTCTTTCGGTAGTTTGGTTGACAGAAGACGTATCGCATCATCGTAATCCGCATTAATATCCGGGTCGACCGTCGGCACGGCCACCTCTACCTCTATATCGTTCTTCCTGGTGGTCCCGAGGCTGTTATCGGCCTTCCTACCCCAAATAACGTCGCTGTGTAAGATATGAGATTAGGTCGGTGTGTACTACAGTAGTAACTGTTCAGCAAGCCTACGAGACATTTGCAAACTAGCAATCGAAAGATTAATAATTGCTACTAGCAATTGGGCCGCATGTGACTCACAGCGTCCACGGTTAGGATATTGATGTGTGACGGTACAAGGAGTGTGTACTGCAAGAACGAGGTAACCATGTGCCATGGGTCAAACTAATGGGACGTGGTGATCAACGGTCATTAATAGTCCTCAAACCTTGAGCTACGCACATGGATGATAGACGCGGCGATGTATGAACCAACCGTAGCCGACAGGGGGAAGACAACGTCACGAAATAAGGCATTCTTGAGAGGGTCTCTAAATGTCACGCCGTGATCTTTCGTAGCGACCACCTGCTGCAGGCCCTTGATTGCCAGGAAGATCACGGCAAACTGAGTTCCCTTCACCGTTAGCCAACTCGCTCTTCTACTAAGCTCGATCGCGGTGACGTACTATCATATAGACAGTCAAGGCAGCATATCCCACAAACGCAAGCGCGTATCCTCTATTGGAACCTCGAGGCCGAACACCAACTTGAAGAGCAAGAATGAAACAGCTGAGCAAGAAGCCAATGTAGAAATACTTGAGGATTGCGTTAGTCACTTCGATCGCCTTTCCACCAATGATCGTCGGGTCCTCGAGGGCATTGGTCAAGATAATGAACGAGAGGAAGAGGTTTCCCTGGAACATCAGCAAACGAGATAAAGTGAGGATTCGGATGCGAATTTTGTAAATATGTGGTAAACGTACGGCGGCAAACCAAGAGAAGACGAGACAAAACGTCTGGTAGAGGAGTTCGACGTGTATCCAGAGTTTGCGCCAGATGCTTTGCGAGGAGCGATAAATGTTATAGAACTTGAGTGTAGTAAACATTGCAGCGAAAAACGAGCTGTTCAGCCACCTGCGCCGTGTCATGACCAGCTCGGATATCTGAGGCCCAAAAAAGGTCAGATTGATAAGTCCGTTCCTAAGACAGCTCGCCGCGCACCTGGTCCGGCATAGCAGTAACGGCGGACGCCGACTTGACATAATGGAGAAGCCATGCTCCGCCACGTTTCGACACAATTTCCCAAGGTAGGATCTATGAAGGGGTTGTATCAGAAAGAAGGCTAATATCACACACTTCCCACGCACACGATCTTCACCCAAGTACATGCTTTCTGTGAAGATATCCATACCACCACCAAGCTACAGCCGTTGAGCGCTTGGAGAGACTCCACAAAAAAGGGATAAAGGCACCTTAATTGGTATTTCGCAACTGAAATACTTTTGTAGCGGGCCTTCACCACGAGAGTTATTCTGGAGCGCTATATACCGATACGCGCTGAAAGCACCAGGGAGCACAGTGACGTAACCGAACACCGATTCTCTACAGCAAGGTGTGAGACGGTTAAACAACATACCAACGAAGACATACAAAGATTTGTCAAGAATGTGGGACATCTTGTATTCAAAGTCCTGGGCAGCCACTGCGATGTAGAGGTCAAGGTAAAATGAGGGCTGCTTTACGAAGCTGGACAGAATACAGACCGAGAGGATTCAAGAGTTTCTCCCAGTATTTGCCCTTGAGGGCGGTGATTTCACCGCAAGCGCCACCGACATTGGAGTTGATGTCAAACACCTTCCAGAGATGATAAATGGAGCTGGGACCGGGTATGGTACCAACATCCAGGAGGACGCAAATATTGGGTTGAAGAATTGGGCCGAATGCGTTGAAGAACCAGCGATGGGAATTGACCCTCTTCTGCGTTTTCTCCTTCACGCAAAAGATGACCTGCACGGGGACAATACCTTTCTCTGCACCTTCTATCTCGTTCGATGGGGTGACGGAGACTACAGAGAATATAAGACAACTGGGAAAAGAAATGCCTGAGTCACGCACTCTGGGTAGTATACTCGTATATATGCGCCGCCACAGGTCTCCCGTCGACAACGTGTTTCGCAATGCCCTCTTGATAGGCACCTATAGCCGTGACGACGCTGAGGGTGCGCGGGTTGATGTTCTGACGACTGTCATAGATGATGCAAACGACTACTTTCTTCCAACCCTCCTTTCCCCAAGTCTTGCTGCGATCACGTTTGCACAAATACGCGATATTTTTCATGACGCCGTCCATGGTCCCCCTGAATAGGGCGTCGTCCTCGTTGTACATGGTCATGGCGATGAACAGTTCTGTTCGACGGGGCGGGTCATAGTGCACCTGACGGAGGGTGAAACCTTTGTCCTTGAACTCGTTCGGGTCGCCAGTGGCAGCAGAGTAGCGCATGTGCGTGAATTCGCGGTCTTCTTTATGAACACAGAGGTCAAGCAACCTAGCTGGCACTGGCGAGTCGAGTACAAGGTTTCCATAGAAGAGCCTAGATAAGTGAGTGGGAGCGGAGGTAATCAGTCAGTCTCATGTTCTGATGGCTTGAATAGTAGACGCACTCTACGTGTTTGAGGGCCTTGAACCGGCGAGGCATGCGCTGCCGCGTGTGACGATGGCGAATATTTTCTGTTTCATCTTCATCTGGATGGGTATACACTGATCAGACGTGTTCATAGAGAGAAGCTCCTGGGAAGGAGCCGACGGAGCTCGTAAGATAAGTAAATCTTCCTCACCTTCAAGCTCGTTATCCGGACGCTCACATGGGAGAGATAAAGCTGTAAAGGTTTGATTGTTTGATGAAGGTAAGGGAGAGACGTTCGGGTCACCAGCGTCGTAAGATTGGCCAGGCATTCCGGCGTAAGTAACGTCATGGTGCTGTTGCTGGTGTGGTTGGGACCGGAAGGAAGTCCCTGTTGCGGGTGGTTGAGCTTGAGAGAGCGAATGCAAAGGATACGAATCGTCGTGTTCGTGCCTCACTGGTGGATAACTCGTTCGATATTCTTGAGCACGTGGTGCGTATCCAAGTCCCGGGTTATCGTGGGGAGTCGAGGCATGATTCTCGGCGTAGTTCTGCTGGTCATAAGGATTCGTCTCTGGATAGGGCGAGTATCCATCGTTGTAGTGCCCGTGCTGGGCCTCGTTAGGCTAACAAAACGAATGAATAGATGGGTATGCAATTAACAGAAGAATGGACAGACCTCTTGAATGCGAGACATGATAAGACCGATGGTTCAGCGGAAAAAGCGAGACTGCATCAGGCGTAATCTCCAGTGCTACGGAGAGGTAGCACCGGGTCAGCTCAGGGAAAGGAGGAACAAAACGATAATATTGGACCCCGACAATACAAGTACAGCATGGTGACATGCGGTGTTCACGATGACGGTTTACGGCCCGGCCAATCATGAAGAAGGAAATTAGCCACGAGGCTTGCGATAAAGCTTAAAGGGGAATAAAATATTTTATTAATGATGCTTAGTCCCCAGAAAGAATGAGTTTGTTGAGACACCGCAGCACAAAGTCATCAGGAAAACGTCCAAATGCTTTTCTGTATTTTTTTTTTGGCATTTTTTTTTTACAAAAAAGTACGTAAAGGCGTTTGGAGTTTATCTAATGAACCGACTACGGAACTGGAATGTTTAATTATCACCGAAAATGACTGGTCGGTAGCGCGCGTTAGGAAGGAAATATCTATAGTGTACATCTTTTAACGTGGCGTGGTACAGATGATCAATGGGCGTTTTACAATGCTCAGTGGCCACGGTTGCTGTTACTTAGCATACGCTATCTATGATTCGGATGAGCCGGCGGATCAAAGAACTCTAGTAGCACTAGTATCTCCATCTGTGCATGAGATTGACTCCTCGGTAGGATAAACAGAGAAGGCTAGCTTGCACGACATCAAACCTGGTGAATTTGACCACGGTCGTCGAGTATAAGACCACACGTTTGGCCATGGATGCTGCAGGGTTGGGCAAGCCAGAATGCTATTCTATGACATGAAAAATAAAGTTGAGAATATGAACTAACGAAACCTCCATCACAAATCAATTTACAACCAATGCCCGCTTAAAGCAGCCCTCTCAGGCTCCTGCGTTCAGGCTCCGAGCAGTTCCCCCTCCACGGCCAGAATCGAAAGTGCTTCAGGAAACCGAGGGGTAAACTTGCACCCATATTCTACTGGCCGACTAGGTAACACAGTGGAGCAATGTACTCAGCAACGGTGTTTAAGCAAGAGGGCGAACTCGGGATGCTTACAATACAACGCCGTTGTCAAAGAACGACTCTATATCGAGAGGCATTTCCCTTCCTTGGTTGTCACAGACATTCTCGAGATTCGTGGCCCACAATACAGTGGCGATGAAGATGAAAAGAGAGTCGTTGGCGAGATGATTTCCGATGCACGCGCGCTTCCCGAAGCCAAACGTGCTATGTCCCTCACCGTGTGTTTCATCGGGTCCAGGTATGATCCTTCCATAAGAATCGAGGAACCTCCCTGGATTGAACCTCGCAGCGTCGGCGCCATACGCCACCGGGTCGTGGTGACATTGCCAAAGATTCGGAAGGCATATCGTCCCCTTCGGGACGAACATTCCGTTGTACCAGTTGTCCTCTGTCGTACTATGTGGGACAGCAAATGGGAGCGCAGGACGCCATCGGAGAACTTCTTTGACTATCGCCTGTATATATGGGAGGCTTGAGAAATCCGAAAACATTGGGACACGAGAGCGTCCCACGACTGAATCCAGCTCAGCCTGGGCACGCCTTTGTATTTCCGGGTGCGCGATCATTGCTAATGCCCACCAGCTCAGCGATGTATAAGTTGTTTCAGCGCCTGCAGAACTAAACACAGATTCCATAAATCGTCTTCCCCCATGACCATACGTCGAAAAGCTCACTATAAAGTCCCGACTGCCCAGGCCATTTCTCGATTAGAGAGTCCGTTTCGGTCGGCATTCTTGATGATGATCGCACTGACGCTTGGTCTCTCAGATCCTTTAGACTGCAGCGCGTCTTGTCGTCAGGTTTGTACCTGATTTCAGAGAGTTTACATACAATTTCATGACGAACGTTGTTGAAGAGCCTCTCGAACAATCTTGTATGTTGCTTAAAATATTCTTTGCCTTCGCGTTTCCACTTGGCCAGACTGGCATTGCATCAGGTGCATGGGAGAAGAGTTGATGAAATGTTAACAAACCTGTCCGGTATGTACATCATCCAAGGAAACAACTCGACCAGATGTGCTCCGGGGAGGGTGGCTTCCGCCACGCGATCGATGAAGGCGTGAATCTCTTTGAGATTCTCGTCATTTACGGTCTTGAGGGTGGGATAATCATACAGAATAGACGTGGTCGCTGAAGCTGCACATCGTTGGAAATGTTTTTCCCGATCTTGAGAATTGAGCAGGAGTGCCGAAGCCAAAAGAACCGCCTCCTTTCGGAGAATTGGATGGTAGTCGCGTACAACCTGTCTTGTGAACCCTTCACGTGCAGCCCTCCGAGTGCGACGCAGCCTACGAACGATGAGATTGTTCTGCGTCTCTGTATCTTAGAAAAGTAGCACACCGATCTCCATATGGCAGAAAAGCGAGGTGAAAACCTCCGGTGAGGATTTCATCAGCAACGATCATACGAGGCCGATCAGAGTAAATGTTTGAACGCCGGTCGAGGAGTTCGGCAGCGACTTTGAGACTGTTTATGACCAGGATGAGCTGCCCCACAGCATTCAAGTACATGACGTCTCCTAAGTATATCTTAATGAGTATCACAGTTCTCAAGCAAGCCAGGTAGCAGCAGAGGAGGACACACCAAATGCATCCTTACAATCCTGTCCGAACATCCATGTCTTGTCCCGGAGTTGAAGCGCATTACCAAGAATAGGAAGGCCTGTGGGGCCTGGAGGGACGCTGCGCCATGGGCTCCTGGCGTATCTAACGGCTAAGACGATAGAAAGAAGGCCTACCAGGAGACCTACACGGCTTGTGAGTAGCTCTCGTAGCAGATAGTCGAAAGGCAAGATTTGACTGTGAGGAGGAATGAAGCCTTCGCTCATCTCTAGGACAAAGTCGGGAAAACAGCCAACTGAGATGTTTACAAGTTGCTTATATGAGGTTACATGGCCCTTGGTTATTCGGCTCCATGTATGTGTCAACGATTCCTCGTTCATCTCTTGCTTCTAATCGCCTGGGAAACGATGTAAGAATTTCATAAGCCATGATAATAGGTCCTCGGTGGTAAGTCGAACAATTGAAGGGCCCGGTGCCCACAGCCTGTTTTATTTACAAGGGTGACTCCAGAACACATGATAGAGGGAAGGGACAAAACAGAACCACTTTGATATTCTTCTCATCACGAAGATACGCGGAACACTGTATGAGAAGTAAGTGCACTGGCAACCCCAAGCGTTACTGAGCTAAACAGATCTTTCAAAAATTCGTTTCCCAGTTAGTGGTATTACCACTGCGCTTGGCAAATATGCAGCCCAAAGAAATCAATCGACAAGAGTAAGGGAGAGGAAGCGGCCCTGGCGGACCGGCAGGTGGACGTGTTAAATGCCACGTGACTTGAGCAAGCGCGGTGTCCCCACTGTGTCCCCACCCGACGATTATCACTAGTGGATCACTAGTATCGACAGTGTAGATGACCATATCCCCCCAAGCTTCCGCTCTCCAGATCTTGCTATTATTGCGTTTATACAATTCGCAATGTTCTCCACTAACTATTTTTTCATAATGCTTTACTGCATCTACATGGACCTTGTGGGTAGGCTATCGCAGGCAAATTCCAGGTTTCCGCCCTTCAATGCGCCCATTATATATAGTCATTCCTATGAGTGGCTCTGTTAGGCGGGGCGCCTCGTAGCTTGACGGAGGGTGAAACCATTGTCTCTGGAGCAGTTCAAATTACCAGTGGCAACAGGATAGCCCGCGCGCGTAATTTCGTCCTAGCCTTTGTGGAAGAAGAGAAGATCTGACGTGTATCCAATATTTGCGCATAATGCTCGTGTAAAAGGACTTGGAAGGACTGCAGAGTTGTCATTCTCATTGGATAGAAGATAGTAGATATAAGGCAATAACCTATCCAGATAGGTAAGGGCGAAATAAAGAACAGAAAGAGAAAGCCTGAGGCCACCAGTGGTATACGCCCCAAGGCACAAAAGTGAGGCAAGTCGCTGTTCGGCGATACTACTGTAGGGGTAGAGTCTGATGAGCATACTCCCTCCACCATCTGGCTTCTGGCAGATTGGAATGAGCGAAGTTGTTAGGACTGCCAAGTCGAACACCAAATTGCTATGGAAGTGCACAGACGGGTAAGCCCTCATCTCCAAGTTTGTTATGCGGACTGTGACGCCTACAAGGGAGCAATAACGCCGTATATAGTTGTGGTCAGACGCCTCGCTTGTGTCGCTTTGTCATCATCTTCCCTATTTCCCCCCACCTAGGCCTGAGTGCGGTCAATGCACGGCATCCCTGCACGAGAAAAACCAAGCAGAAATCTTTCTAAAGTCACCTTAATTTCGAGCCTAGGCCTAGCCACAAGCATATGGGATTGAGCCAACTAAAATTTACCAACAACTACGAGGTAGCAAATAAGCATGACGTTCCGTTGAGGGACGTGGCATTGGCAATCGCGAATGTACGCTGGCAAGTAGCGCCCAGAGAAAAATGAACTATTTGATGCTCCGAGGCGGGACAGCATACAGTGCTTGACAGCCAAAGTCAACAAATTTTATAACATGTAAACTAGAGGGCAAACAGAGTTCAGAATTATAATCAGAGGGGCTGAAAGAGTTCAAAAACACCTTTTACACAATTATATCTGTACTTTTTTGGGTGGCCAACTTTTGGGTCTAATTTCTTAACCCTAA